>JACXGK010004871.1:0-35905 GCA_016801125.1 Novumbra hubbsi
GGGGGGGTGGTGGGTGTTGGGGGGGGTCAGTATCGCAACGTGACAGATTCACGAAAAAAAAAAACTCTCGCTAATAGAGGAAAGCCAGCGGAGGGTGAAATGGCAGGCCAGGTCCAGTACACGCCGCAGCCGAGGAGGGTCAGGTGACCAAACACTTTTTGCCGGTCGGTCACAAAACAGAAACGGCCAGGGGGGCAGGGTCAGCTCCATTTGGATTTAGTTAATCAAAGTGTTTCATTTCAGGAATCGAAAACGATCGAATCCCAGAGCTGATTTGGCTAAAAGGAGACGCAAGTGACCCCATCCTGGGGCGGCGGGCTCAGCTCCGAAGGGCCAGTATATGTTCTGACGAGCGTGCACACACACACACACACACACACAGTACGTAATGTACTGCAAGGCCTAGGGTGACATCAAGAAGAGTTGGCGTTCTGTAAAAAAAAAAGAAAAAGCCTGGAGGCCAACTTCTAGCTGCACGGCATTGAGACATAATCCGCTGGATGAGAGAGTGCCCTCCCAACGTACCCCCAGACCTCCCAGCCCCTCCCATAGACACTCACCAGTAGAGATAGTAGAAGAAGGAGAGGACGAAGAACGCCATCTTGCACCACGCCTCCTTTTGGCAGAACGTGAGCGTGTCCCCGTTCATGACCGACGCCGGGTCGTAGAGGAGCTCCTTGGTGTCGGTGGGGCTATGGGAGTACCTACCGAATAGGCAAACGACATACGAGGGGTAGTTGACCCGTAGAGGCGGGGCGGTGGGGGACCACGGGGGGGAGGTGGAAGGAAGAATGGAGAGATGGAGGATGAGTGGGTCGGACGGACACCCTCTGCACATGAAGCAGATCAGGTCTTACATGACTAAGATGGACGCCATCCAGTAGATGGGTGGTTCATGCGTATGGGCGATTCCAACGAAACCGTTGTATTGTCCGTGGCCAATTAATTTATGAGACCATGGTGCATGCTTTTGACTTGTTTTAAATAATGCACCCTGGGTCAAATTGAGGGTTATTTCATGAAGTTTCATTTATAGTCACATTTGAGGCAGCAGGTGCCCAGACTACAATATAGAGGAAGTATAGTGCAATATAGTTTTTTTTACTTAGACTATTTACTGATAAGAATTTTTTTTATTTTTTTAAATAATATTCATATTTGTGATATAATGACAGATTCTCATCTCAGTGATTCAATTGAACATTTCTGTTGACTAATAAATCAGTTTCTTGAGAATGACCCATAGAGGAACACTTATACTGATGTTAAAAGATACATGAAAACATGGTTTATAATGACTAATAGTTTGATAGTGGGTAAAAAATGGCTAATAAAAAAGGAAAACATTGTTTGTACTACATAAAAATGTGACAGGGCTTTAAATGAAGAATGTGTGTGAGAATGTGTTTTCAGTTAGTTTAAATGTACCTGGTCAAATACAAGTTGGTCAGTAATGAACAATACAAAACCATACCCATTCTGCCTTTAGCATTTCTACTAAAGCGACACCAAAACCATTCTATAAATAACAACACGGAATAGCAACTGAACAGGAACCTCCGCTAACACATCCGCACCACATTACCTCCCGTCAGGACACCACCGTACCCCCCCCCCCCCCCGAGACAGTAGTGCCCTATTTCACAGTCATGCCGTAACACGTCTGAGTGAGGGGGTCTATATTCTTACACCGCACGGAGGGACTCCGCCTGATAGGTGGGGCTGCTTTCAGCAACCGCAGCGCCACCACCCCTCCCGCCACCTCCCACCTGAGGTAGAATGAAGTACGGACGCAGGGAGGAGGATGTGGAGGTTAGACCCGGCTGGGGGGGCCGGCATCGTGGCCCTCCGGGTTCTGTGGCCGAGACAGGCAGACAGAACCCGAACAGACCCGGAAGCCCACAGCGGTCCTCCTGAACCGAGGCTCCACGATGGCTCCTGACCTGAAATGTTTTCGGCCCATCTCTCTTAGACGCGCTGCCGTTCACGGCTAAGCGTCAACCTGGCCGAACCTCTCGCCTGTCGAAGTGTCTACGCGTAAGCTCCTATGTGTCACTGAGCCCTTGCTGCGTGTGGAGGTGGGGGGGGGGGGGGGGGGGGGGGGGGGGGGGGGGGGGGGGGGGGGGGGGGGGGGGGGGGGGAGGCTGAAAGAGAGGCAAAGCCGATGGGGGTCTGATGGTGAGGAGAGGGGGGGGGGACGGGTGGAAGACATCCGGCATCAGCTGTGCTCACTGGGGAGGAATGCAGGAGACGCACAGATCGGTTGGTCTCCTGCAATATCTGCCGGTACATCGCTTTCCCTCTCTCTCTCTCCATTTCATCAGCCCTCCATCTGTGTGTCTCCCTTTCTCCTCAGCTGTGCAGGGAGAACAGCATCTGTAGCTAGCGGGCATCTGGCGGAGTTGACAGTTATTGAGGCGGTAAGTGCTACTTCAATTTGGCTTGCCAAAAACAACCACCGAGCTCTGCAAGAGGTTTGCATCCAATGGCAAAATGATACACGCTGTATGTTATTGAAGTGCTAACTGTTTTTTCTTGAAAGTCTGCCCCTTTAACCAATGGAGACCAAAACATTCCGCTGCCATATGTAGGAATTACATTACAATTACTGTAGACTCACCATACCGTATATTTCCCCATCAAAGTGGTTTTGCAATCCTATTATATCGAGTGAATGTGAACATCTCGGAATCGCTGTCGATATTCTTGGGCGTCACACTGAATTCAGGGGAGACTGAACACAGACAAACAGACTAGCTCCGATAGTTACCTCCATGTGTTGTAGAAGAACAGGGGGATGTTGAGGCCGACCGTCAACCACTCCTGGGCACACAGGAACATGATACAGAACAGCCCATGGATAGAATACTCTGGAAGCACCAACTGGCAGAGAGGGGTGGGGGTGAGGGGGGGAGAGAAGAGGGGGGTGGAAAGGGAAACGAATGACACCTTTTGTCAAAGCATTGGATATGATCATACATCCACTGATCGTGGGGCCATGTCATGTGTTTGAGAGCGTAGCAGTACATGAGCGACTCAAAGGGAATCTTCATTGCGTGGCCGAGATGTGGCACACCTGCCTAAACAAAGGAGTTTGGGAAACCCTCAGCGTAATCTGCATACTCTACACGTCCGGATGGGCGGCCGTTTCATTTTTCCGACAGCTGTGGAGGATTGGTGGGGACGGTGAAACCCGCAATGGCATGCCTCTGTCCTGTAGCCCAGAGAGAGGAGCTCCAGACATGGTTAGAGCCTGGCAGGAAAAGCCCAAATTAAGGGGTGGTCGTTAGTGCTTGCCGCACATGCTGTCTACTAAGCGCCGGTGGCCAAGCCAACTCATCACAGTTCTGGAGGCCACTTGGAGCCTACCCGAAAAACCAGTGCAAGTCAAACGTGATATCTCTCATACAACTTGATGGACGTGATTAGATTCAGGTGCGCTAGTCATGATATACGGGGCGCTTGTGTTGTCGTCTCCCCCGTGGAAAACGTATCTACAATGTCGACACAGGTTTGTATGGCGGGTTTATTCCACCTGGCGACCACAGTGCAGAAGAACACCGTCTGTTGAGCCCCGACGGCCGTTTCCAGCTGTTCCTGTAAGAACACGCTAAAAGTGGTTTTAGGTTATTGTGTTTGACTCCTACAGGCAGTTTTATCCCGGGCTGAGGGCGTAGGACAAAAGTTCCCGCAAAAAGCAGCTGAACAATATCGGGATTTTTCTTCCTTTGCAGCACAGATGTACCCTTCTGAAAACTCTGAAGTATGTAACTATCCGCAAAGAGAAAAAAAGCTTTCAGAGGAACTTCTCGGGGAGAGGCACTGGCCAAGTTAAACTATGTATGCTTAATGCTATTCCCAAAGCTCTCGACAAGTTCATCTATATTTAATACGCTAAAGGCACGAGTGGAGCTAAGTCTAAAACACCTAGGCTTATAACACCATGTGCATTGGGTCAATTATTTATTATTCACAGCACTAAATACTTCTGAATAACATGGAACACAGCAGGCGACGAAGATTAGAATGCTCAGACAAAACTAAATATACTCACACAACACTCTCAATGAAATGAAATACATTGAACATTAAATACTTTGAGAGTGAAATACAAAATGTTCTTAATGCCCCTAAGAAATGATTGGTCCCGCCATCAGGTCTCAATCCTAGCCTCTGTGGCTGACGAAACCGACAAACCACAACTGTTTTCAGACTAACATTATGGATCCCTCCATACAACACATAAAACGAAATATACCACAAGTAAAGAAAAGTCTAAAACTGAGAGTTGACGTAAAGGGTTTTGGATGCAAGGCAAAGCTGCATACTGTAGGTCTAACGGAGTGGATGGTAACCACTCTGGTGAATGAATTGATGGTATAGGCTGGATGCAGCTGTGTACATTTCTGGGCTAATCTAGGCCAGATGAGGCCAGAATCAGGGCTCCATCTCAGAGTCCTGAAGGGGCCTGCTGTTCCTGATTTGCACATCCAACTAACCCCAGGCAAATTCGCGCAAACACACCCACACATGCACACACACACACACACACACACACACACACATATACACACTCACTCTCTCTAATAACTCACTGGAACATAAAATGGAGGTGTACTGATGTCAGCTTTTATTTGTGAGGTCCATGTAACGCAGTTCGCAAGGCGGACAAACTTTAGGACATCCCCTGTTTGCTGGGCATCTCTCTCTATCTAAGCTTCAAAAAGCAGAGGGTGATGGGTGTTGCAGAAATAAATCACTAGTTACATTGACATACCAGATAGAAAAATTGACATAACTGTTCACTAGTATATTTCTTTTAAATGTACTTGATTTCATGTGTAATTCAGTACGAAAACCTAAATGTCCCTCAAAACATCCCAATCCAATATTCCAATGATATTATAATCCCGGGGCGTTCAGTTTGGCAGGCCAGAGAACGCCGGCTCCACAGCCCCAGACGGTGGTGAAACAGTGCCCAACTGGTCGGCCAATTAGAATGGACTCCAGCAGGGGCCCCACTCAGCCAGATTTCAAGAGGTTGCGGTGCCAGAGTCATTTTCAAGTGTGACTTTTGAGGCAGCCCGCGGGAGGAAGAGCAACACAGGGAATCAGGCTCTTCACAACGCACAGAGCTAATGAGAGGGCTAATGGCAGCTAGCGACTGAGGCTACACTGGTCCCTTCAGGCGGGCTACAGGACTTGCGCCCGCTCTCCTCTACTCAACACCCTACATTCTCCCTCGCTGAAGCCTCCTCGAAGGGTCCGTTCCTTCTCTGCCGGCAGACAATTTTGGGGTTATTATGCTATTGTTATGCCCCTAAAAATAGCGGGCTGTTTACAAAAGCCAATTAACTCTACTTAACACTCATTTTAGTAACAGGGATTTTTTGGGGGGTCTCTACACTAATGTACTGTGGAGATTCATTGTTTCACATGATTTGTAGTAAAAGATGTCACCTTTTTGTTTTAATGTATTTTCAAATACCATTTCCGATTTGTAATTTCTGGTCATTCTGTGCCTTATAGAATAGAGACTGAGTGTGCCAAAATAGCAGTAGGTCGGAATGAAACTCAGTTTGGTACCTGTTCCGATATTTCTTTCACTGAGTGGTTTCTTCCACCATGTCTGAAATAATAGCACAGACACAATGAAGCTGGTTCCACAAACGCCTTGACAGTGACGGCTTTAGAATGTTCGTCATTATACAGTAGCAGGATTCCCATTATAGTATGAATAAATTAAATTACTCTGTGTAACTTGAAGGAGAATGGGCTTGAAACTAACTGAAGGCTATCTGGTTGAGAAAAACCCAGTAATCTCTCCAGGCACTCAACATATATGCAATCACGTATGCAATATTGTTCTCCGCCTAGCTCATTTACTTTCGTGACTAATCTGGATATAGTGCCCATTTTAGAAACAACACATTTCCTTTCGCTGTGGCCAGTGATCAAAGAGCTCCTACTCTCCAATTACTGTCTCTCTCGTTACAACAGCAACGATAATTAAGTGTAGCAAATAATTATACATTTTTTTTCTCTTTAAAAGATACGTACTCCTTTGAGGCCTGATAGCACATGGAACCACAATACATTTAGTTAGTCAAACTTTGTGGATAGGTGTTGGCCACAAAGGCTGGGGTGAAAGGCCTATGTATAACTTTAGTATACAACAGACACCAGATAGAACCCCAAAGTGTATTTTCTCCATTAAGATTTAGAGAGGTTTTTTTTGCCTTGTGTTGCTCGGTTTGTAGTTTATTGGCTCTCGCAATGCCTGGTTTGTGGGTTCAATTCCCACAGGGGACCAGTAAGAACCATGAACATTCATGCAGTCCTCGCTACTGTAAGTCGCTCAGGATCAGCGACCGCTTACTGAGTGAAATGGAAATATATCCACCTCTGATCCCGAGTATCCAGGATATTTCGATGCGCTTCAGACAGGTTTTTAGGCAGTTTGCTGCTGCAGTATGCTGCTGCCATTCCCTTTGATGCTGCGTCCAGGGACCTAGCGAATACCTGCAGGACCTGGTGGAGTCATTAACATGGAGCTCAGACATGCCTTACTCACTTTTATAGCCTACTTAGAGAGGTAGAAAAATACACAATGAGACCTGAGAGGCAAGTCCTGAGTAAACAAAGTCCAATCACAACTTGAAGGCCTATTCTCTACCATTGCTGTCCATTGCAGATCCAGCCCTCGTTCTGCTTGGATCAGCATGGTCTGGCCATGTGTAAATCTGGGCCGGTGATCAGCTGGACTTCTTGTTTCATAGAGGAATGAAAACGTGTGGGTACATCCCTCCAGAAAGCTACAACACAAGTCAAGTGCTGCTTATATAGTCACACGATCCTAACTTTCCTAACATCTCCGCAAAGCCAACAACGTCCCCCGTGGGTTTACTGTGCATCCGGCAGAACTACTAATGAGGCAACTGCTCATTCATCATTCAGAATAGGGTGGCAGTGCTTTGTTAAAGCCGGGTTAGCTGTAGCTCGCTTAAACACACCAATTTCGGCAGCGAGCTGCCAATCTGACAGATGCCTACCAGGTGGTAGTGTCTGGGCCAGCTGTTGGTTCACCTGCCGTCCGTGGCCGATAAGTCCCCCGGAACTGGCGGCCCACGGACGTTGAAGTGAACAGCGGAAGCCTGCTACAGAGACGGTGCTGTATTAGCCCCCGGTCCCTTGTAGTTCAGCGCAGAGCCATCTGCCAAGAGGATGGCGGTCGAAGACATCGCTCGCCGCTTGATCCACTGAAAGTTTGCTACATTTCACGTTAACTGATGTAAAGTATTCCCCTCCTGACACGGGTCAGCCTTTGCCACAACATTTTCAAGGTTAAAATGTACTTCTATTTGTCACGTTATATTCAACACATTGATCCGACATATTGGAACAGGATAAGCCAAGCACACCTGAGGAACTGTCCATAATTATTATCTAAATAACTTGCAGAGCAACTTGCAATGGTAATCACGTTTTTTTTTCCTTTTTCATTGACACTGAGCTCCGGTATAAAGCAGTTAGATCGATCTGTTGCTGCAGTGACCCAGTGCCTGTGGAAATGCACCAAGACCTATGTGGAAGTGCAAGACCACTTGCTGATGGTGATTTTGTAATGCATGGGTATTGCACCATAATAACTGAAAGTAATTGTTTCAGAGTTACATGCTAATAATGCATCACTGTCTTGAAGGGAAGTCCTTCATAAAACTCTAATACTTTTCAGAATGTATCACTCTGTACAGTATGTCTCTGTGTCGGCACATAGCAAATAAATTAACCTACACTGGTGTGCAGCAAGATATATGGCTCTTTTTGAAAGAACCCACACCTCAACGTGAAGTCCAAGTCCCAAAACAGCCCAGAATCACAGCCCAAGGACCTCCATGCAGTGTACTAAACAATGTGGTACCTCCTACTCCACATCAACAGTTCCGGTAGGGGCTTTATCAAAAACCAGCAATTCCTTGGTGGCCTACATCAGACACTGTTTCTACAACATCAGCCGTCTGTGCTTCTACAACCACCAGCCGCTTGTGTGTACTCTGGTATATATCTACATTCTCAATGAACAGCACTCATCTGTCAAGCCCAGTCAAACCTTCCTCCCTACGCTTCGCTACCAACTGAAAATCCTATGCAAATTTCCTCGGAGATGAATGGGGTGTGGGGCAATGTGATGGGGAGGATGGAAACCTTGTACTGAAACATCAAATGTAGCTCCTCTTTTGAAGAATAATCATCTGCTGCTACAGCATCCACCGGGGACTATTCTGTACTCGTTTGCTTGCAGCGACCTGATTGGCTGCGAGGGGGATTTGGAGTACAAGAAAGAAAAGGGTTGCTTATTAAAGCAGAAATTGTGCAACTGGTAGGTACAGTAAATGGAATTTATTGGAGGAATGAACAGGGATTGACATGAAGAGACCAAAGAGATGTGGAGGTGAGACGCAGAGACAGAGATGTGGAGGTGAGACGCAGAGACAGAGATGCGGAGGTGAGACGCAGAGACAGAGATGTGGAGGTGAGACGCAGAGACAGAGATGCGGAGGTGAGACGCAGAGACAGAGATGTGGAGGTGAGACGCTGAGACAGAGATGCGGAGGTGAGACGCAGAGACAGAGATGCGGAGGTGAGACGCAGAGACAGAGATGCGGAGGTGAGACGCAGAGACAGAGATGCGGAGGTGAGACGCAGAGATAGAGATGCGGAGGTGAGACGCAGAGACAGAGATGCGGAGGTGAGACCCAGAGACAGAGCTGTGGAGGTGAGACACAGAGATATACCCCAATCAAAATATTGGAGGCTACAGGAGCAACTCCTGCGTAAGTTGTCCAAATCAAGACTGACAAACATTTGATTGAAACAGAAGTCTCAGTATCAGTGTTTACATTAACTATTAGATTGAATGCAAACCTAATTCACTTTTATAACATACCATAAATAATTGCAAGTGTACAACACCAACAGACAAATATATGTTACATATACTCCTCAAATCCTAGTTCCATTCACAATGTCAAGCACAATGCGCAGGCCTGATTAACAATAACTCCAATTGCTAAGCTGTGGCTGTCAATCAGGAGTTTCATTTCATTTTCCTCTCTCCCACTGCTTGGGATCAGAGCTCCAGTTCTTTTGCATAAGCTCTGATTATTCTGGCAGTGGGAGAAGTTGGCAACTTCACACATCTGGGCATTGAGGAAACCTTCAGTCCTATTCCTTATCAGTGCTGAGCTTGCAATGATGTGTTGTGTGTTGTGTCAGAATGCAGCAGGATTTACGCATGCAGGATGTTTTGGACTAACTTATTTTTTACATCTCTACTGTAGTTTAATTCTGTAAATTTGGCAGAACTGAGGGTGATAGTACAGTCCGGTTGGTTCTGTGTAACTCAGTTGGTGAAGCATGGCACATGGCTCCAGTCAGAAAATAGATGAAAATGCATGTACTCACTACTAAGTTCAATTGCTCTGCATAAGAGGCTCTTGTAAAAGGAAACTGTAAGAGCTGTCTAGTAATATCAAAAATCACATATAAGTCCCATTTTAATATCCTGTGAAGACATCTACTAAGACCCAATAACCATAGTTATCCCCTCGTCCTATGCTGTCATACATTTGCAGTACATTCTTATTTCATCATATCTGCGTGCTACATAACGGGTTCATAATGGTTGGTTTTGGGAAACAGTATATAGCACCAGGTGTTCTGAGAGTTCTGCATGTGCTCAACTATACCTGGGAGTTGTGGAGTAGTTCTCTTATATTATGGAAAGAATACTATGGGTTCGATACAAACAAATCTTAATTTACTGGACATGTATGCAATGTCAACTGAAGCCAAGTGGGCAAAGGCCAAGACGGACATCATCCAGATGTGTTGATGTCTACACATCCACTGCTGTAATGCTAGCATGTCATAGGAAAATGCTTGGTTCATTAATTAAATAGTTCCTTGATGTTAATTACATCCCATGCACATAGCTTCTTTTCTTCTGTTCCTTGTCTTCTAGACTAGAGAAACTAAAACTAAAGAATAGTATTTGATTAAATATTATTAAAAAAAAATATTTAGGAAAATCCAGGAAAAATCAATAGCTGAATATATGAATGATTATATAAAGTGTTATACGCATATACTACTCGGAAACTTTACATTGCTTTACATTGCTGATCTGTAGTGGTGATAATTAAACCCTGCCATAAAAAGGGCCTCAGCCTTTTTTACCGGAGGAGAGAAGGCAAAGACAAACAAACACTTTTAGCTATTTGCAAAGCCTACATGCGAATATAATTTTTGAATAAATCTACAAAACCCTCTCTACACTGAACATTTCACCATGATCACACACCAACACTTCTGGGTGGGTATTTTCTTTCGTATTCTTTAGAGAACAAATTCAAAGTTTTTGTCAATGCAGACTTCTGAAATTAGGCAAATAATTTGTCAAAAAACGTGCAGACATTATGATGGTGCCAGATTGACTGTAGATTGAGTAGGGCATCATCCAAATCCATGAAAATTGCATCCCAGAGACCTACAGAGGATAAAGGATGTGAAGGTTAGAAAACACAAAAGGTTAAGGTTAGGGTTAGCGTATTCCCCAGAGACTAGCCTGTTAAAAGCATGTACACACCAAAGTAAGATCTATTACATGTTCTTGCTTCCATGGTCACTATGGACGCCAGGTGCCGCATCCTCTTACGGTAATGTATAGCATTAGCTTCTCCATTCATTCTTCACTTGAAAGGTGTATTTGCTAGCAATTTCAGATTGCCATAAGTGTTTCGCCGGAACCGTTTCCAGGTCGCATCTGGTGGTTATTTGATTCCTGAATGATGTGTGCTGCCTTAGGCCAGCCTCCAAACCGTATGCCCCAAAGTGGGATGTGGCCTTTGTTTCCGGATTCGCCGTGGGCTCCCCCCTATAGAGTGACCTCTCAATGGAGGGTCCCTGTGCACCCCTCCTGCTAGGAGTTGGTCCACTGTGATTCACAACGCAGATTTAGGTTTACGATGTCGTCGAAAACGGTCTCCGGCTTTCAAGGCATCAAACGAACACGTTTGAATTCCCAACGTATAATGTGGTACATCACCCCTTCCCTCAGGGAATGCCGGGTAGAGACATAATCTGTAGATTTGGACGACACTCTTCATCCACCGGTAATCTGCTGAGCTAAACGATGCGTGGTGGTGCAGCCTGGAGACTTGGTTCTGGAGGCTGCCTGTTCAATCTGTGGTACCGCTGCCAGAGGACCTGGAAGCTATCTATACTGTCAGACATGGTGGTATGGCATAGGTCCAGTCAGACATGGTGGTATGGCATAGGTCCAGTCAGACATGGTGTGTGTGTGTGTGTGTGGGGGAGCATACGGGGATTTTAACATACAAAAAAATCTGAATCACCAGAGCACTGCTGCAGCTGTCTGATATTTCCGAGGGGAATATGTATGACGTCACCGTTCGTGATGCTGGACCACCTGCCTGATTGTGACAAGCGTTCGGGTGAATGATGCTTCTTGCCACACAATAACTAAAGGGGCCTTCGTCATTTATGGGTTCCTCACACCGAAACCGCGTTCCTCTTGGGACATTTTCAAGAATTAAACCCCAAAAAGTTACTTAAAAGGTTACGCCCCTGTCCTGAATTGATCCGAACCCATAATGAATTATGCGTCTTGTCGTAGACGACTAGGATTTACAAAGTGACACTGATTGGCCCAAGTGGGACGCAACGCTAATCAACTGGAAATCCCCCCCGAAACGTTAATTGGCCCAGGGGGCGGTGCTGCAGCGTTCGTTGGGGAGAACATGTTTACGGTTGCCTTGCAATGCCTCCTTCGCTGTTTCACCCTCCTCTATCGCTCCGTTTCCTAGAACCCCCAGGCCGAGACGTTTCTGCTCTGGCGAAAGCCTCCCCACGAAACGTCCAACTCTACATCTCATCGCCATTCAGATGACGGCGGAGACAGAAAAAGGGGCCTCCCGTGTGTGTAGTTTAGCATCAGGGACAGACCGGGGACGCAGGCAAGATGGCCTTGCTAACGAACAAGCTCACCTCGCCAGCCGCTATGCCTGTGCCGCGGTACTGAGGCGTGGGGGGTCTGGGAGAACGAGACAAATATTAAAGGGACGGATAGATGGGTGGCACTCTACAGTCGGCTCTGTTGCTGTGACAACACCACCGTTTCGCACGCGCACACTGAACGCGGCGGTGAGAAATAAAACCCCCCTTCGGTGCTCCTCTGTGATTGGCTTGTAAATGCCCAGCGCCCGCTGACACAAAACCAGGCCGGTTTAAAAAATAAAAACCCACCGTCCCTCAGCGACATCAAAAGAGGTTCCTTTGCAAAATTACGCGGTGACCATTATCTCCCGTAGCATTGTCCGCCCGGGGCTAATGAGCTCCTAGAAAACAAAATGAACTCCAATGAAGACAGGCGTGGCAGGACAATAACTGCCATCCTCTGTTCTGGTCTGACTTGGTAGAACCATCCTACCAGGGGGTCAGTACTGCAAGGACACTTGTCCCCAGAGATGACAGATGAGCTTCAGGCACATAGTAGACAACACAGAGAAGGAACAACAGCCGGTACTCCACGAGCCCCAGGCACAAACACAAACACACACACACCCTTCGCAGCGGTGACTTCAGGCTCAAAGACCACAGGCACCAAGCTTAGACACTGTATTTTATACAGACAAGACAGCTCCCTGAGCGCAAGGGGGAAGATTTACTCCTAAGCAGAAACATCCTTACTCGAAATGTGAGTCGACAAAACAAGAGCGTTAAAGTGATAGTCCACGGTTTTGCTTATTAAGTTGTATGTGTTTGTATTGTGGCAACCAGCCTCCATCAGGCAAACGATTTTGCATTACCCCCAAGTGTTTGGGAGTATATTGTACTTATACACAGGTCATAAAAATTAAGGGAACACTCAAGTCACACGTCTGGTCTCGATGAACAAAATAAATGGATGGTATGAGTCTTGTACTATACTGTACATCGTTTAATTAGTTTGAAACACAATGAAGTAACGGTCAATAGAAACCAAAATCGCCAAACGATTGAGGGCAGGATTCATTGTCCTGAGGAACTCAGGTCCCACTACACCAGCGCAAGGTCTGACGATGTGTCTGAGGATTTCCTCCCAGTACCTATAAGCAGTTAGCGTACCTTTGGCTAGCCTGTGGAGGACTGAGACCCTCCAAGGATATGCCTCCCCAGACCCACCACCCCGGCAGCAGCATACCGTTCACCACAGAGTCTCCAGACACTTTCACGTCTGCCACATGTGCTCAGGGTGAACCTGCTCTCATCTGAGAAGAGAACAGGGTTCCAATGGAGGACCTGCCACTTCTGGTGTTCTCTGGCCAATGCCAATCGAGCTGTTCAGCGCTACTATTTTATATTCATTGAAAAGACATTTGTGGGAATGACTTGAACAAATATATCTTACCCAAAATGTATACATGTAATGTTTAAAGAAAGGGCTCTGATCCACCTTTCTTTCGAAACGTTTTGATAGTCGCATTTTCTCATGCTATGAATCCGTTGTTTGGAGCTCATTTGGACATACACATTATCTTACCTAGACCAAATTTCACCACCTAACAAACACCTGCAGGAAAATAGGCATAGAATACAGCCCCACAAGAACAATCATTTAACATAGATTTGCAGGGGATTTAATATGTTTAATATGACTTAAAGTAACTATGCAAAATAGTTTCACTGGCTTGTGAAACAACTATACCAGTAGCTTCATTCACACTGGACAAAAGGTAAAAAAATTCTCACACTATTCCTTTAATGTTTTTTCAGACACCGTAACTACAGTACATTACTTAGTGTGCACAGTCCACCCTATAAAGTTAATAGCTGTATTTAAAAAAACAATTCATGCCAGCCACGGTACATATACTGGACAAGTCAAAGTGGCGAACGACCTCAGACTGAACGCTGATGATAAGAATCTCTCTTTCCTTGACTTAAGTGTTGCTTTGACAATATAGATCACAATGTCCTACTGGTCAGTCTTTAAAAAATGGGTTGGCCAGTCAGGCCCAAAAATTAGCTAGTTTAGGACGTGTCTAAACAAGTAAATACATACATATTGCATGTACCAAAAAATTAATGTGGTGTAATCCTAGTATAATTAGGAATCATGGTGTATACATTCACAGCTACACTGACGGTACAGCAGGTGAATATCTCTTTATCCCCATATGATGTTAGCCAAATACCTGCATCTGTAATAGGACAAAATCTGCTTCCCCTCAGATATTCTTGCACTGGCCTTAGATTTGCTTAGAACCAAAATGTGTGGTGAGGTTCCCTTCTGCCACCATGATCCTGGCCTGTGAATCTGCATGCCAGAGGATCTGAGGGCCTTAGAAACAGTGAAGATGTTTTAGGAAACATACCTTTTATTTAGTCTATTTAAACTATGTTCATATATCTGTATTATCTACAGTCTCTCAGGTCCACTGTATTATAATTACTATTGTTTCTTTTTTATTATTATAATTTGTCTAGTTTGTTTAGTTTATTATTTCTCGTCTTATTTTCTCACTTCATGTTTAAAGCACCTTCAAATGCACTTATTTATACTAAATGTACTCCAGAAAGTTTTAATGATTGAAGACTGTAATCAGTTGGTGACATGTTATACTCACAGGACGTAATGATGAGTGTGTTCTAAATAGAACAGTTATTTACCTTTCTCAGCAGACAGCAGATCCTTTCAATATTCCGGAGTCGCTCTCTCTGTTGGACCAAACAGGAAACAATAGAAAATCAAAAACCTTATATTCAAATAAATAGAGTGGCTGCATGTCTAACATTTTGTCTGTAGTCCCTCAAACCAAAGATCCGCATTTGTGCATATGCAAATACACAGAAACAACAAGCAATTAACACCATTTGCTCAGAAATAATTTCATTGTAGGCTATAACTCCGACCTTTATGCCCAGAAATGTAAACAGATGGATCATTGTAAAAAAAAAAAAAAACACTATTCAATGATCAGGTAGTTTGGCCATTCATTACATTCTGTTATGAAGAATCTAATATTATAACCATTGTGTAATCTTACAGACCTTGAGTCAACTTTGAAATAACGGTATTTCATTTGCCAGACTATCCTGTTCTCTATGAATAGACCAGAAACGGTGTGTGGGACAAAACAGGAACAGAACGTAATCAGCAAACAAGCGTCTGGAAACCCCGAATCTTTTCATCTAGCAGACTAATGAAACACAAATTAGTTTCCCAAATGAGGTTGCAGAGGTAAAGTAAAGTAATGCTATTCGACACACTTTAATGAATATACGGGATACTGTAGCGAAATAAGCTGTCTAGTCATTAAGACCTGTAGCACACAATGCTCTAGCCCCTAGTCTATCTACCCGCCCACAGTGGGACCGGTGGGAGTCTGGCCTCCCTAAAGGAACCGGCAAACTGCCCCAGCCTGTGTCTGTATTTGTGGTGCCAACCCAACACTGCCGGGGGAACGGTCTACCCCCCCCATTTCTTGGCCAAGGACTCCCTCTCTACTGTGCAACCAGACACTGGCAAGGACCTCAGGGACCATATAAATAAACACCAATGCCATGCGAGGTGGGTAGGCAGCTCAATTTCTTGAATGGCGCACGGGAGCAGAATGGCATATGGAACTTACCATGTTTCCCAGTTTGGGCTGTTGTGGATAGACGCCTCGCCCGAGAGACAGATTGTTGGTCTGTACGTGTCTCCATAATACCACATTTTACATGGTTGATTTTCAAGCGAGGAATGCAGAGCTATTGTGAAAAGCTACTTTAATGAAGACTAAACATACATATTTAATTAGTATTTTTGAAAATCCCCTCACTAAAGAAGAACTTCATCTGATGGGATGTATAATTCATCACAGAGAGCTACTGTATGCTCCTAAATAATGTAATCTGAAGTAACACAAGTGTAGAAAGCAGGCAAAGCATGAGTTCTTACTAAGACCATTGTAACAGGTTTGCTGGCACACGTTAGAAACATGCAGACTGGTGGCTAAACTCTCCAACCTGATTGGACACTTTATCCCTTGTCTTATAGTAAGTTCTATAATTTTTTAGTAAACCTGTACATTATTCTATTTCTGAAAGTGCAATGTGTTAAGTTTACTTAAAAAGGTAACCCCTTACACAACCCCATACACAACCCCATACACAGCCCCTTACACAACCACATACTCAGCCCCATACTCAGCCCCATACACAGCCCCATACACAACCCCATACCCAGCCCCATACACAGCCCCATACACAGCCCCATACACAGCCCCATACACAGCCCCATACACAGCCCCATACACAACCCCATTCACAGCCCCATACACAACCCCACACAACCCCATACACAACCCCATACACAGCCCCATACTCAGCCCCATACACAACCCCACACAACCCCATACTCAGCCCCAGACACAGCAGAGGGCGATGCATTGTGTGTTGTGACACATTCCTCTCAGAACCAACATTGACATTTTCTGTGAATTGTGCCACAGGAGGTCATCGGTTTGGACCAGACGACACAGCCTTCGTTGCCCTGGCACATCGATGAGCCTTGGGCGTCCAGGTTTACCTGTTTGTGGTTTTCCCTCCCTCAGACCACCGTCTGTAGGTTTCTCACCACGGCGGAACGGGAGCATCCCACAAGCCTCGCCATTTTAGAGATGCTCGGACCCTGTCCTCAGGCCATAACAATTTAGCCCTTGTCAAAGCTGTCCAGGTCTTTACTTCCAGTCATCTGGCCACTTTCTCCTGCATCCGACACGTTGACTATGAGAACTGATGGTTCGCTTACCATCTGATCTACCCAGACTTAGACATGTGCCCTTGTCAGGAGATGATCAATGTGATTTGCTTCATCTATTATCATCAGTGTGTTTTCATTTACTCAATCTGCAGGATACTTTTATTTTCCCCATTTTGTGTTGCTCCCTCAACCCAGTGCAGCACATAAGCATGACAAACCAACATCTATGCAAAGATACAGTCATTTAGACCTATTTTGGGACTGCAGCACATAAATTGGGGAAACCTGAACTTGCCTCTGACATGTTTTTCAGGTGTTTGAACAAGGCCATGCTAATATATTCCTGTGGCAGCCACAGAGATGCCAGATTCAGAAGCTGCTGACGTTTCAACACTTCTCATTAGCAAGCAATTAGAGCGGGCATGCTTTGAAATGTTAGTCAGCGAGAATTGCTTGACAAGTAAGTGGGCTAGAGTACTGTAAATAAAATAAGTAAGAAGTAAACTGAGGTTCAGGCTGATAGGAGAGGAAAAGAAAAACTGTCAAGAGAAGAAGAGTGTTTGTTTGAAGCCCTTCATGGTGTACCTTTACAGAGATGACTACAGTACACAAAGGGGAGGATGTGTTCAATCACTTTATTGTTGACCATTTGTGTCTAACTGCACTTGGAACACTGGCTACCCCAGTTCCCATAGACAAAAAAACCAAGTATACTGAAGTGAATTATTTCTGAACCACTTAAGATGTGCTTTGGTACACTAAACCGTACTTACATAGTTCTTTACATAGCGACACATATAAATGTGTTCAAATGAACCCCCCAAAGGTTTGCATAGATAAGGCTATTTCTTTCGTGATATTATGCGATTCATTCATCTCTAACCATGCATTACATGTATATTAAACACATTATTAGCTCTGGACAGACTATATCAGCCTATATCGGATAATCAGACCGAAGTGGGGAGGGGTAGCACTGGAGATTAACAAGTATAACAGGCAGTGTAGCGATAGCGCACAACGAGCCAATGTAACTGAGACATAGAGTGGCAAGTAGCTTTTGGTTGCGATTTGATCCTCACGAATGAGAAGAGTGCAAGTCAATATGATGCATACTAAGGAGAGGTGTTTTTATAGATGCAAATATGAACAGGCATCACCACCGTTTATTGCTTGTCTGACAGAGCAGAGCTGGTGGCACGGCTTTTTGTATTATCTCTCAGTCAGAGGAGAAGGAGAATTTTGAGGCCTAAAACCGCCGAATAGTCTGTTGACCCAGGAGGCCTTTTCAGGCGGAGGAGAAGCTGGTCCCTTCATTTCGTAGATGGATGACAGCAGGGCAGAAAGGGCAGCTCTATTTAGAGCCTCTCCTCCGTCCACAAACCTTCGTTGCTCGTCCTCGTTCGCTTCAAGCAGTTTGGAAACGGTGGAACAAAGACAACAGTGTTGAGATGCCGGACAGAGAGGTACTGTGTGCAGTTGTCAAAGCAATGCTCCACGCACAGGAACACACACCTGTCTAGGCCCATGTATCACCAGTCCACAGGTCGATCTTTAGTAAATTTCACCTTGGTATTAGGATCAAATCCCAATGCCCAAGGTCATTGCTGTGTGTCAATCAAATAACAAAAAGAACCATTTAAAGTGTGTCCTGACTGTGGTTACACAGTCATGACGTTCTAGCACAGACTGGTGTCCATGATGCATGAAGTGATGAGCTTACCCCTCTACTATGTAAAATGATCTGGGTGTCTAGAAAAGGGAAACACGTGACCAATCAATGTATGATCCTTGGCAGATTCCAAGAAGCAGCAGATGCTATTGGGAAAGGAAGGAATGAGCGCTGCAGGGACGAAAGCACTAAAGCCTCATTTATTCTCATCAGGCTCTGCACTGCTGTGTCATCTGAGACCCTAAAGAGATACAAACCAGGCACTGATCATTTCTGAATTAACATTGATGGGGAAAATGCATCTGGGCTTGAAAGACTCATATAAAACAAACATATAATATAACTATAACTCACACTCACACATCCTTAACAGAAAATCCTAACCATTATAACCCTACCATCTAACCCTAAATCTAATGCTAAACCTAACAAACCTTAAACTACACTTGATTCAAACACTGAGCTCAATTTAAAGTTTTACCCTAAACCTAACCCCCCCAAAAAAACATAAATAAACCCATTCCTAGCGGGGGGACTGAAATCGTCTTGTTTTATAATTTGCACGGGGACATGTGCTGTTAAACCAGGATTATACACATGAACATGTGCACTTACAAACAGACACACTCCCTGTTCTTGAACACACACACACACTCTAGCAATGCACAGATTTCTTCCAGGCATCCATCTGCACTTCTCCCTTTTCCAGTCCAAATGACAACAGCATTTGTATTATCAGCGCCTGCAAACCCCCAGAACCGCGGAGATGCAACGATGTGTGTTTGACGCCTGTGCTCGTCCGTGTGTGTACTGCGGGCTTGTGCGTGCGCAGCGCATATGGGTGGAACCCCACCGCGGCTCCTTCAGGAGGAGCCCTGACTCGCAAAGGAGACCCCTGGGAGGAGGAGGATGACAGCCAGGCACTAATTATCCTGCTCCCGGGGTGTGAGGGTAAGGTGGCAGAGGTGGCAGGCATGGCAGGGGAGTACGGCGGTCCTCCGGGAGGAGGCCATCCGTCTCCGATAATTCCCCCGAGGGAGGGAGAGTGGGAGGTAGCTTGGTGTCCATGTCACAGTGGGAGGGACAGATCGAGAACGAAGGACTTGGGATGGGAGGGGCTCAGATTTGTCCTGTTTTCAGACATCATATTTCTTAATACCTACTGGGTGTTCCTGAATGCTGATTGGCTGCAAGCCAATGTATCACGCAGACAAGGGACGGGTCGATCAGAGTCAGTGCGTGCCAAACGGGACGTCACTGCCATGAAAAGCTCGGTCTCTCAAAGATTCAAATGTTTGTAATGTTCGTAAATAAAGTGTCATCCAGAAATAATTGAACCTTAGCACAGATTGGCCAATGAGGCTAAGAACATTGATTGCTGTCCTACACTCAAAATAGACGAGAAATCTACATCCAAACGAGGTAAAAGAAAGTGAATGCTAATATAACCTCACTGAGTCTTTTCTAACAGTGCTTGTTGAAGAAACATAGCAAGAGATCTGAGAGCAATAATACATGCAAAACTTCTCAAGATTATGTTTGGGGTCCTTCATCCCACATGTTTTGATGGGGTTTTGGTCAAGTGACTGGCTTGGGCATTCCAAAACCATCACTGACGAGGTCTGTGACCAATGTTTGTAGGGAACTGGGCATTTCTGGCACTGATATTTACAGACATGGCTTTAGAGTCTCCAGGTACTTGACAGAGGAAATGTAACTACGTATGCTGACAAGGTCTCCAATGGCATTTGGAAGCGAAACACGTCCCAAAGATGACAACAACATACTTCAAAGAGTAACTAGGTTTTCTTCTGCATGACTTATCTCTAAATGTAAAACTCACCTTAGATTAAATTAAATTCAACTTTACTGTCATTGAACAGTATCAGTACAGTACAAGGAAACGCTGTTTGCATCCAACCAAAAGTGCAAAAAAGGGCTATAATAGAGATGGAATGCAGGACAGTAGAGTGAAACAAAACAACTCTGCCATAAAACAAAAAAACAAAAAACTAGCCAAAAAGCTTGGGTACACTGGGGTATACAGTGCAAGTCAAAGTCACCTCTAAACAATGTTTTCACAGGGACATCACACCTAAATTGCTTAAATTTATCTTGTCTATTCTGGAGTCAGAGGGAATAAAAATCAAGAAGCCCCTGAAGGGATTCAAGGAGCAGAACCTGTCCTTTATCAACCCCTAGTGTTCCTCTCAGATGAAGCGGTCATAGTAAGTGTGTGCCTGGAATAGCACTACATGGCACACCTATGTATTAAAGCCCATGTATAATTGTAGTTTTAGCATTTAGGAACTCACATTGTAGAATTCAATTCCAAGTTTGACCCTCTTAATGTCTTAACTGCGTGATAGAATTTAGTGATTTCTTAAATAAAAATTTTCTTTTATACTGAGTTCAGACAGAAATGCTACATTTTAGTTTAACTATGTCTGACAGGTCCTTCTCAGACTCGAAACCGGGTCCTCAGGATGGGAGACGAGCACTCAAGCAAGGAGGCTCACACCCAACGGGCCTGTTGCTAGAGCGGCTCTAAAGATATCGGGGAGTGAGATTTTCACTCATTGCACAGCACTCGGTGGCCTCCCGTCACACAAATATGGGAGAACGTGTGCAATACAATACAATACTTCACAGTACTTTATATGTCTTGGCATTGGGTTATGGGTTCTGCTCCACTGGGGTAACTCACCGACATCACAATATCAATCCGATACTACCTATTTTCTGATACTACTGCTGGTGATAATATTATTATTGTCATTTATTAGGATGACTAGGAATGCGATGATTACAGCAACTACTACTGCTAGTGTAAAATAAGTATTTTCAAGAGTGGCTAAAAAACGACGTAGTGAGTATGTATGTTAACACGGCCCCACCACTTCCCTTGTGGGAATCAAAATAACAATGTGAGATGTACATATACTTGGGGCACCTGGACCTGGATTGCCCCTTGGTTTGGGAGACCCCTGTCTTAAAGTAACCCCAATTCTAACACCAGTTTGAAAAATCAACAACAAATTGTATGGATCAATCATGTATGGATCAAGAGTTCCCACATGCATTGTTAGACCTGCAACACATCCCCCACACGCACACAACACAGTAGATAAACATACGTACCGCATGAAGTGGATTTCCCTGATCGATGGGGACCTTAAAGTCTGCCTGCAGCTCATCGAAAGCTGTTATCTGAGAGCGAAAGAGAGAGAGAGAGAGACAATAAGTGTTTTAGATCTTGGTCTGCATTAGTGTTTATCACTTTCGCTGTGTAATTGGCTGTGGCTGTGTTGATGGTTGTTGCTGTCTTGGCTCTAGCTGTTTATGTAGCAATAGCTGTGTCGTGGCTCTAGCTGGGTTGTGGGGCTCTAGCTGTAT
The DNA here is from genome assembly GCA_016801125.1 of Novumbra hubbsi. Taxonomy (NCBI): domain Eukaryota; kingdom Metazoa; phylum Chordata; class Actinopteri; order Esociformes; family Umbridae; genus Novumbra; species Novumbra hubbsi. The sequence continues at coordinate 21,879 of JACXGK010004871.1, forward strand.
CGTGTCTCTTGCTGTGTCCGTGGCTAAAGCTGTGTTGTTGCTATAGGTGTGCCCATGTTTCTAGCTGTCTCTATCTGTGCCCATGTTTTTAGCTGTGTCGTGGATCTAAACGTGTCCGTGGCTCTAACCGTGTCCATGGCTCTAACTGCGTCCATAGCTCTAACTGTGTCTGTGGCTCTAGCTGTGTCTGTGGCTCTTGCTCTGTCCGTGGCTCTAGCAGTGTCTGTGGCTCTAGCAGTGTCTATGGCTCTAGCTCTGTCGGGGCTCTAGCTGTGTCCGTGGCTCTAGCTGTGTCGTGGTTCTAGCTGTGTCCGTGGCTCTAGCAGTGTCTGTAGCTCTAGCTCTGTGGTGGCTCTAGCTGTGTCCGTGGCTCTAGCTGTGTCGTGGCTCTAGCTGTGTCGTGGCTCTAGCTGTGTCCGTGGCTCTAGCTGTGTCCGTGGCTCTAGCTGTGTCTGTGGCTCCAGCAGTGTTCGTGGCTCTAGCTGTGTCCGTGGCTCTAGCTGTGTCTGTGGCTCTAGCTGTGTCCGTGGCTCTAGCTGTGTCTGTGGCTCTAGCTGTGTCTGTGGCTCCAGCTGTGTTCGTGGCTCTAGCTGTGTCCGTGGCTCTAGCTGTGTCTGTGGCTCTAGCTGTGTCCGTGGCTCTAGCTGTGTCCGTGGCTCTAGCTGTGTCGTGGATTTGGCTGTGTCGTGGTTCTGGCAGTGGTTGTATAGGACGAGTGATAGGAGGAGCACAACAATTACAGGATAGCAGGAAAAAAGAAGCAAGGCTAGTAATTGCGTAGGCGAGTATTGTCCTATAGAGAAAGCTTTCATTATATGTTTGTTCCTTGGCCAATCAGAGGCACAGGAGAGAGTTGATGTGTTTGTGTCTAAATCCCCAGGGTCACGTGTGTGTGTTTTGGAGGGGATTTACTTGACAGAGGACTGGAATAGCAGCTTGAAGCTGGGCTAGGTTATTTCCCCTGGTAGACACACACATTCAACCCTGTGGTGATTCCAGCAGGCTCCTCTGTATGTTTTTGATGTTCCCTCAAATCTTCACGAGCCGACGGCCGACCATATGTGTGGACTGTTTCTAGAAACATCTGGGCGTTCGCGTGTGATGGGGATGGAATATTCTGCAAATAGGCGTCATATTTCCATGCTTCTCATCCTCATGGCATGCTGACAAACGGTCCACACGGTTGGCGTCCACGCCAGTTTTAGATGTTCCCAATAAGTCTTTCAATTAATTATTTGCCCCAAATATTTGCTTTTACCGTGACTCCTTTTGTTCACTGGGTGTGAACGTACATTCATTAGGGTGTTTGGCTGGCCATTTGGGGAAAACGGTTCTACACATAGAAATATATGTTTTTATTTTGTTCTTTGGTTCTATTTCCCAATACAGGAACACCTTTTGCTGCTATGTTGCTGCTATTGCAGGACTGTTTGGCCTTTGTTATATATATATAAAAAAAGATATTACATAACATAGTAACACCTTACTGTGAGGGACGTTAAACACAGGTTTACAGTGGCTCAATGTTCTTAAATGCTATGGTATAAACCCCCTTTTCCAGGTAAACTATCAAACTAGTTGGTACATGCTTGTACCCCAACTGTTTAAATGTTTATAGTAAAATCCAATAAAGAGATTTGGGGAAAGAAAAAACTATCAAACTAGCCAACCAGCTAGCTAACAAAGCTACTGCAAACTGGTCAAATGTTAAATTAAACAAACTCGGTCTACCACAAAATGTGCTTTTAGTAGTCTGACTGCCAGACCTGAACACAACAGAGCTTTTGTGAGCACAGACACAGTTTTTCAATGCAGTCTTTGTGACTTGATAACAGAAGTTGCATGTAGAAGGTACATCCAGCTAAAAAAGACTGCAACGGCAATAACGGACTGACAGGCCCCAGGTCTGGTTTCACACCTTCACTGCAGGCAGATGTCTCTAATTAACTGATTTGATTGAATACCAACTAAATGCCTGTGCCCAGTACAAGTCTCTGGAAGGCTTACAAATGGACTTGAGGTTTGGGGTTTGCCGCGAGGTTTTGAAGGGGCGGCAGAATGCGGCAGCTGCAATTGTACTGGAATGTACAGGAATTTATTTCATTTCTTGACGTTTTCTATACATAGGTGAGGAGGCAGGGATTCTTTATAGGTCTAAAGACCAGCATGGCAAGACCATTTTTGTCTTCCCCCAGCTCAGAACAACAGACTACCCAGAAAGAAATGGTCTTTGAAAATCACAAGGCAGTCATGTACAGTATACCTGGCAATATAACATGCATTTAGAAGCATGTAACTGACGGATCAATGTATAAACGGCCAATATGTACATGTTTACTGTTGGAACTATGGGGAACTGGCCATGTCATACTGTAGCATACATTCTAAGAGATACATGGATATGCGAGTCATTGCCAAAATGGCTTACACCAGGGGTCTCCAAACCGTTCCACGGAGGGCCGAGTGTCTGCAGGTTTTAGTTTTTTCCTGTAAATTGGTTCTAGGTTCAGACCTAAATAACCAGATGAGGGTAGACCTAACCAATCAGTGACATAATTAATCAATCAAGTACAAGGTGAGAGTGAAAACCTGACGACACTCGGCCCTCCATGGAACGGTTTGGAGACCCCTGGCTTACACTAATGTTTACCTTGATCAAATCTATTCATTTAACCACGTAAACATTCCTTAACATGGAGTCAATTCGATAGCATTCCACAATGCTAGATTACATTAAAATACCTGGACCGAATCCATGAAGGCTTAAGTTTCCTTTAGTAGGGTAGCAAAAATCCCCCCAACAAGGATTTCTTGAGGGAATTTATTAAAAGTCCCAATGCAGCCGTAACTGTAACTGCCACCCACTAAAGGCTTCAGAAACACAGAGTAGCCCCAATGGGGGAGGAAAGTGTTAACAGCCTTGGCCAGGGGTACTACACAAGCGGACGCAGTGTTCTTTTTCTCATTGGATCCACTTGAGCTGTTCTTGGGTGCGTTAATGAGACACATAATACGAGCAATGCTACACGGAGGGAAACCACTCAGCCATTGTTGTTGGTGAGTGGGAACCTTACGGGAATGCAGTGCACCTTGTGTGTTACCATGAACAGGGTGGCTAAAGGTATTCTGGGGGTTTCTGTAGTCTGTCATTACAAAAACCAAGAGCTTTGTGAAGTTTAGGCCCATTTACGGATCGTGTTCTACAGCCATGCCACTCGGGAGAATATTATACATAGGTAGGCAGTTTAAACACAGTGCAAACAATCTCAGCAGCTGTAAGATGTGTTCACTGTAGGCTGACCATCATCCCCTTGAGATAATTCTTGAATTAATTAGATGTACACTGTGTCCATTAGTAAGATTTGTTTTTAGGTGTCAGCATGTCTCAATCCCTGAAACCTGTTTATGTCAACATAAAAAAAGCCCAAAATGTACAGTATGGAAATTTACTGAGACTAAAACAGTGATTTCATTTCGGCCTGCATTAACCGTGTTTTCATCTGTACTGGGAATGTCCTGTGACAGATAAAAATCCCTGTCCACAGATTAATGAAAAGACATGTCCCGAGTTAGCAATTCCTGTGTGTATTTTTGTCTGTGAGTGACACAGTTTAAATATGAGACAGACTGAGGTATTTAAGTCATATTAAGTGAGGAAATTCCAAGCCATGCAGGAAATGTTACCCTAACAGGTCCACCTTAAAACAAGCACTACTATAATAAACCTGTCTAGTATTGGGATAAGATATGTGAAGGAACATTAAATTAAAGCCTGTTCATAAAATGGTTCTTTGCTGTAGCATGTATGAGAAAATGTCATTTTCATAGTGTATGTGGACAATGTATTTTTACTACTTGGATGATGTCTGGATTAAGCCACACATTAATGAAATGGTGATGCATATGTTTGCCATCCTACCAAATAGACTTCATAACAAGCTGTTCTCATTATGCACTGTTAGGAACTGTAACTTTTATTACAGCTTAAGCTTCTGTTTTCAAATGAGAATTGAAGAGCTGGAAATATATTCACCCTGCCTTCACAACCATTGGGGTTCTCATAAATCTCAGTTTGTTGGAACAAGGCCATAGTTGTAAGTCTAATTCCCACATGGACCAAGTACACGGAACAAGGTTCTTATGAATATCTGTGTGTGTGTTCTAAATGCTATCAAAGTGAGAGCCGGTTGAGTTTTACACTAAATAAGGACATTAAGGGTAAGTGTTGAATAGACGTTGGTATGACATTAGTCGTCAAAATGCAAATAACTGATGTATGAATGCCATTACTTTGCAAGCTGTAGATGACACTTTGCTGCCAGACTTTTACACTGTTTTAACAGTATTTTACAGCGTAGATGGGATATGTCCCCTGCTCTGTACATGTGAAATATGGACAGATGCCCATGGCCAATATAATTGCTTGAGCTCTCAATAGTGAACACGATGCTCTATGTCAGTCTCAGGTCTGTTGCTATGCAAAGACACGCTTGAGGCCAAAGTGTGTGATGTGCAACCAGACCTATATCTGTTACATGAAGTTCCACAGGAGGGCGCAAGTATTTGCGAGTAAATAATTCGATTATTAAAATATTGTAATGCGTTCTTATTTGTGTGTCTGTGTTGCAGGGACTCACAACCCGTTTGAACAAAGGAAATATAACCCACATAAAACTTGGGTTGGGAGAATTCGTCTTATTCGGTCAGAACAGCGTTTCCAACGTCATTGACATAAGTCCCAGTAGTTGCAGAGTGGTGCGTTATGCCTGAGTCAGATAAAGGATTGCAACATCTGCAATAACAAAATAAATACAAAATACGATCACGTAGAAGAATTAGGCGAATATGCCATCCAAAAATTCTGTTAGTCTAAATGTCCAAAATACAAGTCCACACTAATTTAAATTATGAGATGGTTCTTCTTCTAACCGAGCTGGTGGCAAATTAGAATCATGATAAAACTGAAGTACAAATAGGTTGGGCATTCAAATTGGATATGGAAATACATCAAATACGGTATTAATATTTTCTGCATGCAATTAGAATGTGAGCATGTACAGTATTACACTAGACTTTTACACACCCATTCCGGAATGTTGTCCGTAACCATAAACGTTCTGAAACAAAAAGCTAAATGTATCATAAAAATTCAAACACCAACAACAATAAGTAATGAATACCTGACTTACATGCCATATCGCAAAGAAGATCAGGGAAGCACAGAGGACCAGCGACAGCATATAACAGAAGGCAGCGAAAGTGAACATAATTGAATAACACAATAAATATTTCCCAAAAGAGGACTCGGTTGAATTACATTCAAACTCCAAAAATCATTATGTTGCCATGGTTAATAGAGGTGATAAGGACATCACTTTGCTCTGAATATTTGCAACAAATTGTTGCGGAACGTGTCTAACCAAATCCGTTTTACTTTGAAGTCCAGACGTGTTGCCGCTCAATTTCCTAATTGAAGATTAGACTAGTGGACTAGACATTATAACAACGTGGGATTGTAGATCGTGCAGATAGGGTTGCAAAATAGAACATCATTTAGATCATAAATCCAAAAGATATCACGGAATGGATAATCACGATACCCAGATTAGCCTATGCGCAAAATCCCGGATAGGAAGAATGCCATCGGCAGGCAAAGGTAATCCATAGTAAAGTGACCAGAGAATCTGGTTGGCTACGATGCGATTGTATTAAAATAAGCGCGGTGCAACACTCCTGGCACTACACGTAATAAACGGCATCTTCATACCACAGTTAACCTATAGCCCCTCCATACCGAAGGCGCAGACACTGGCGCCCCAACAGGTGGATTTAAAGGGATATTTCTGGTATTTGCACGGTACAGCTACTTTTACAAACATTTAGTGTTGAAGGATTAACCAGAGAGCTTCTTTGAGTGCATGTGACATATTAGTGGTATTCAAGTGACTCACCAAACACGTCCACACGAGCAACTCAAAAGCCACGTCTCCGTGGATTATACACGCATGTAACTATCAGAATACATTCCCAATTCCCCTGTCAAGAATACACGTCTACAATTTGAATTGTATTACTGAACAAATCAAAACGGAGATTTAACGAAGAAATATTATATCATATTATACAGTTGTTAAGCAAATCCTCAAAGTATGGCATACTGTATTATGTACAATGTGAAATGGGTAATTTATCTCTACTGCTATTGCTATTTTTTTCTTACTCATAAACTTGTAAAACTTTATTTTCATTTCCAAAACAAAAAGCAAAACAGGATGGATCCCTTCAAAGCCTTCCCAAGTCCTACTCAGAATAGGATGGATTCCTTCAAAGCCTTCCCAAGTCCTACTCACTCAAGCACATGCTTTTTAAGAGTCGTACATTTCTGCAACAATGCAAGCAAGTTTTTGGTTTTAAGAAGATTATCTCAAATAATAAGAAATACATTTAAACGTACGGGTTTTAAAAATCCATTCCTAAAGAAAAAAAGATTCTTATTTAAAATGTTAGACGAGGACTTGTTTTTTGATATAGCGTAAAAAAGATTTTATTAGAACTCTGCCAAAGCCGTTTACGTTTTTATTCAGACTAACGCACATCAGTTTACAAAGGGCCATCGACAGTACCGCATTTCGTTTGTGGGCGAAATGTTGGCGCCATCTAGCGATTTAAGATGCCCTATTAACAGTCTGAAAAAATACCCCCAGAGTGAAAACTTGTTCTGACCAAAGAAAAATCGAGAGGGTTTATAATGGACGATTTTATATTGACATGGCTTCCACCATTTTTAACAGTCTTGTGCACTCATAATTTTTTACCCCCTGGATCATCCAGGAAATTACCCCAGAGTTGGAGGCATCTATGCCAGCTTTCCTGGTGTGTGCGGGTAGGCATGCACAGGTAGGCATGCTGGCAATATAATAAATGATGCCAATGACTCAGTTGTAGACGCAACTTACTTTTTAGAGTTTAGGAAGTATATAGGTTCCAATTCAAAGTTTGGATGGACAAGATCAGTTTTTCAATTCTTAATCAATTCACTAAAACTCATTCAAATGTGATAGGTGACATCTAGCCAGTTGTCTAAAACCTTGTCATTATGGTCAAATAATCTGGCGAGCAAGTCCCCCCACTGCTTTAGTAACTTTCTTAACTTTCTTAACTGTAGATAACATCCTGTGGACAGATACGTTAGTGGGAGTTTCATTCCTGAAGCAGGGATACTTTCCAGCACACTTCATACAAATGGCGCGTTCTTCGCTCTGCGGCAAACATTGCCTTTATAGGTTGTCATTGAAAACATCGTCATGAGTTCAAGACAAAAGCTCTCTTAGAAAGGCTATGAGGAGTAGTGTCCTCCATATTATTCAGTTCACCAGATGCTTTTCCAGGTTACACCAATTGAGCCCAAATAAATATTTCTATAACAATGTACAACTTTATCTTTAAGATATGCACTAATGGACAGACAGCTCAAAAACGCCCAGATAGACAAGCCCACAAAATGAACAAAATGCCTTAAATTGTGACTAACAGTTCTGAGTGCACACTGTTACATCCTTGTTTCCCGGTCTAGAATTTATGCCCGTAACCGTGGCACTCTAAATGTCAGTATCTAACAACTAATCAACACAAGGCCTAACCCTGATCATTGCATGCTTTGTTCTTCTCACGGAGAAGCTTGTTTCTCTCACCTAGCAACCACTTGGAACTTTGATGCGTTTAGTTCTTTCATCCTAGCCTAGCCTTACTCACAAGCTATTGTTTTCAAGAAAACAAGCCCATTCAAGACACTTGATCTATATAACACACATCACAACTACCAAACTGCGTCGAAGGAAAATAGCAGGTTAACTAATGCACACGGTGGCTTGCGTTAATAATGTGTTCTTTAAACGCGTTGGAAAAGCTCGGAACCAACTGCAGACACCATTCACCAAACGGAGTTGAGAAAGAATACAGACCACACATTCGACATATAGAGCCCAACCTGACAGAGTAAGTGATCTTCCATAATAGCTAATTACATTTATTGCATAATGAAGGGTATTCAAATGTAAAAAGTATACAACAACGACATTTTGGTACCCTGCGATTTCCTTCATTCGGTCCGCTTTGTTTCTACTCGGTGTTTGTAGCAACTAAGGTAACAGTACTAAGGTAACTTAGATACAGACAGAACAGGCACACTGACAGTTTCCAAGCCAATTTTGTTAATATATATTTCAGAACACATTTAGCATTCCTTTATAGTTCCATTGCCATCAATTATCTACCAAGATTGGCAAGTGACAGACGGTGTGATTATTACGACCTCTCCTTGGCTGGTCTAGGGAAGAACGAGAGAGAAGGGGCTTGGTGGGTGCGGAACATACACCGCATGACACACGCGGGTTATATGTAAACAAAAACAACGCCTCTCTAGTAAAAGTAAAAGGGTGGCACCCCTTTCTTACCCGGTCATCCTAACTTGACAGCAACTACGTGATGGGGGAGGAGGCTCACGGGCTGCCAACCTATTCCCTTGTCCCTGTACGAATGAACTAAAACACACATAAAGATATATAGCGCGCATAGGCAACAAAGTGAAACGTATACCTTTTAATCTAGTCCGGTGACATGACATGTTTGTGTCATCTTTACCTAGAACAGATAATCGAGATATGGATTGGTGTTGTTTTGATTGCTTTGCTAACTATTAGCTGATGGGTTCTATCAGTTTAGCGAGGATTGCTTAGAGCAGATACATTTGGGGTGTTATGTTTTTTCCAGGTGTGACCTAGACTGGAGCTCTCGTCTGCGATGGCTGCCTGAGCCTCGCTACAGCAATGCTCCGCTCCCTCACATTAAAATGCTCAAGTTCCCTGAGGAGACCAGACTGCTCAGGCCTTTTCCACGTAAGTCACTCCCTTAATTGTTACTCTGAGGAAAAGTGGGATTTTAATGACATTGATTGAAACCAATACTCATTGCCTCTTTCTTATAAGATGACATTTTAACATATAAAAATGGAAAGGTATGACATCTAGAACGCAGTGTTAGTACACACACATTGAACATACGAAACCTCATCATAAAGATAACTGTGTGATGTAATTCCTTATAAATGGCTAACTTGTTCGCTGTTTTGAATAAGGTTTATCAAACACCCTGCATCCATTTTTGTAGAGGCCAACATGTTGTCCCAGACTGAGTGGACATTTTATCCCAACTATGGGCAGCCCAGAACCTTCCATGCCGGCAAACGCTGTTTACTACAGGGAGGTCACCATAACCGGAGCATAGAGGGCTCTTCTGAGAGAACTTTGGAGTCCACCATTGGGAGGAAAAAACAAGGTACATGTGTACAGCATGTATGGGCTATACATTTCAGCACAATACTATTTCTCGATTTACCATTGCTTTCATTATACTCTCAGTTAACACGATACAGCACCTTTAGAATGTAATTCCAACTCCTTACATTCCTGCACATTTTGTTGTCTTATAAACTTCACTGATAACTGATTAAAGATATATATACACTTCTCAAAATGGAATACCTAAAACACACATCAGGTTTTGAGGAATGGCATATATTAAAGATCTTTACTGAACATTATGTGACCAGTAGTGACAAGGACACCAGACAGACACAAAATGAGAGAAGAATCAGCCAGAAAGGATGAGGAGAGAGCTATTGTCTGTGGCCACCCCCTGCAAAACCATTCCCTTTTTGTTTCAGAGAGGCACACATTTGTTTATATAAGGTTCCACACTTCACAGTGCTTGTCTGAGCAAAACCATCCGGGAGGTCCCAGAACAATCTATATACCTCTAATAGAATTGTCTTGAGGCATAGAAGGTTGTAATAAAGTTGTGAGTACAAATCTTGCTGCTGGGAACGTAGGCATCGGAAGTTCTCAGGAGCACAATGAGATCCATCACTGTGAAATAGAAGATGTTTGGAGACTCTTCCTAGAGCTGGTCATCTGATGGACAAGAATACATTGTTTACGCTTCATATTTATGTGGTAATGAGTGTAGATGGCAGGTAATCAGTTCTAAATGATGTCTATAACACAACAAAACATGGACAAACCTAATGGTTCTGAATACTTCCCAAAGACACTGTAAGCAAAATCCAATTCTGTTTATTTAGCCTGTCCATGAAGAAGTGAATATATTGTAACAGCTTGTTCTCCCTTTCCAGTGAAGTTTAACTGCCATTCTGTGCCTGGCTCTAGACCTTACCAAACCCCGGAGTACAGTCCTAACTTTCACAAGATTGGATCAACATTTAGGACTACACGGTGACGTTTCTGTTTTCCTTACCGGTGTACTTTATTCTTGGTAGTATTGGTATATGTCATTTAAATCAGACCATCACTGCCGTGTAGTTTTAAGCATGAAGTACTACAAATGGATGACAGATGGTGCCATTGACCTTCATATTATACAGTCAGTGGCTAAGAACTATTGTTGAAAACAATGTAGCATACATGGTACAACCCAATATGTCCTTTCTCATGAATTGACACTCTTTTATAATACTCCCAAGTCTTAAAGCAGTGGATTGGTGCTCATGAGGCAATTTCATGTGTTTTGTGGGTTTTCCCAATGTCTAGGTAATTTCCTGTCAAATCACTGAGGGGCAAGAGGCAGGTGCACACTTCAGGAGAAGGGGAGATGATTGGAACATGACAGCTGAACTAAAATCATGCTTATAAGTATGCTCATTAATGTATAATAATTGATGTTTTCTCTTTAGGTCACTATCTTTTGGTGCAGACACATTCCTTCCTATTCAGCCACCTCCAAAGAAGACATGGTGAGAAATACAACCTCATAGTATTTTGTTTAATAATTCACTTTCTGAGACAAGTTTAGTATAAAAGTCAAAGAACATTTCACAAATGGTTGATGCAAGGTTTTATTTAATGAAACAATTCAGATTTACCGTTTAGCTAACATGCCATTTATTTGTGGTTCGTGTGTGATGTCTTTTTTCAGTATTCCATATGTAGACAGGAAGAGGATCGAGGACAAGCAGATAGAGATACTGGAAGTGAAGAAGTTGTGTAACTGGAAGCCTGCCCCAGATATATTCCACACTGTACTGGACAACTGATCAAATACAGCACTATGAAAAACCACATTTGTTTGTTAAATGAGGGTAAATGAGTTACAGTTCTGTAGATTATTTGCTCATTTTGAATGATTACAGCTTTGATTCAAATGTAGTTTGATCAGAAAGTCTTGAGCTGGAATCACATCTGTAATAAGTTACTATCAAATGTAAAGTGTGATTAACAAACAAATCGCTGTCAATATATGACTGGTGCCAGTTTTTGTCTTGAGATCTTAATTAACAACCTTAAATCGTCTAATTGAGACCTTTCTGCAGCTTCTTTGAACTAAAACCCAACCATGTATAATGTATTATATTATGGATTGGGACTTTAAGTGACAAAAACTCTTATACTTCCTAACTGTACAGATTGATATCCCTCAAAATCTGTTTTCTTAATTTCTTAGAGCAGTGTATATTCATCTCAATGCAGCCTTACCACATTAGCCAAAGAGGAAATTAATCTAAAAAGAAAAAAAACCCCAAATGAATGGCTCAAAATAAGTAATATTTTATATATATATATATATATATATCAGAAAATGTAGCAGCTTTTACGATGAAAAGGTCTGACTGCTGTGCCATATAACATTCAAGTCATTTGGAAACAAAGCGTTGGCATATCCTTTACATGGCTTTGGGCCTATAATATGATATATACAATTGAAGCTTCCATTTGTGCCTTTGATTCCCAAAAACGAGCTGTTTAAAAATAACCTTTCTTTTCGTTCAACCCATCACATTTCCTGTCATCTGTCTCACTGCCTTGCAGCACAGCTGAGTCAAATTCTAAATAGAAACACAAATACAACTTTCTTCTGTTAACAAAGTCGTAGCCACCTAAATTATTTTACTAGCTGTTAATGTTTGAGATAGAGGTCACTATTATGCCTGAATATAAAAAAAGGATTTTGCACAGTGTGACAGAAGTTTGGAATTGTTATAGTTTTTAACTTATACTTGTTGTAGTACAATACGTACGATATTGCACCTTTTTCCAGTTTTCCACTGGTAATACTTTTAGTAAAACAGTTCTTAACTGAAGCTGACCAGATAAAGAAATTCTGAGTTGATCAATTTTACTTAGTTGTATAGATTTCCCTTCAGGTTAAAAATAGACACCAAATCGTAATCAGAATAACCTGCATTATCATATGGACAAGTTCAGCATTATCGGCTAATTCTTACACTTCCAAATAAATATACCAGCAAGTGCCTCCTTTTAAAGTGTACTGTTGGATGTATTTGATTGTAAACTGGAAGTACATGTATCTACATACAGCCTTAGTAGTACAAACTGACTGTCCATAGTTCAGTCTCCGCAGTGCCCTATTGACTATCCTCTACTTGTACAATGTCATTATCATGTGTGTCAATCCATGTTACCCACAGCCAGCCTGCAGCTTCCTGTGCGGGGGAGGGTTCAAACAGGATATCTAGACCAAGCTTCTGTCTCGATTGTTCAAGGTAATAACCACATCAACCTTGTCTATTAACTGTAGGTATGCCTGTCACTGGGCAGTGTGTGTGCATGTGTGTGTATGTGTGTGCATTCTGCTGTTCCTTTCAATACAGTAGGCGACCTGCACAACCTCTTTCTGCAGAATGGCTCTTGCAGATCACATCTGGATGAAAAACACTTAATGCATGTAAATCGGCAGTTTTGTAGTTTGAAACGAACACATAGCATTTTATGAATTCTTTCTTTTTAAACCATTTACTGTCTAATGTCTTTTAACACCATCTACCCTCATATAAAGAACACTGTTGTATAATAAGTAAATCTACTGTTGTATAAATAACAACATATAATGTATTATAAATAACACCATCTACTGTACTGTAAATAGCACCATCTATTGTGTTGTAAATAACACTACTATGTTATAAATAACAATATTTACTGTACCATAAATAACACCAGAAACTATGATTTAAACCAATTAAGTTATTTAGAATAACACTACCTACTGTGCTCTCTGCATAACACAACATATTTACTTAACAGTTCTGATGACCTTGGCACTCAGTACTGTGGAAAGAAGCAGACCAAAACATTTATCTTTTCCATCTCATTTTCGTGGCATTTACTCATAAGTAATTGGCAAATAGGTGTAATTAGGACAAACCTTTGTTCTTAACCGAGGAAGGTGCACTTAGTCTCCATTTTAAAAGCAAGGCAAATTTATTTTATATCAGATTGAGTCGGCTTACGTACTGAAACCCCCTTAGCATGTTGATTGCTCCCTAAATAACACTGCTCGAAAAAATTAGGGGAGCACGTAATCATCACAGTATAACACCAAGTCAATTAAACATCAGGGACATCAATCGGTCCAGTTAGGAAGCATAAGTGATTGTAAATCAATGTCACCTGTTTTGGTGCAAATGAAAGTGACAACAGGTGCACTGGAGAGGCGACAGCAAGACAACCATAGACAATTGGTCTCTCTTAATCCTTCCTGACTGATTTTTGTCTAGATTTGCATTCTGCTTGCCACTACTGGTAGGATGAGGTGGTACCTGCAGTCCATTCAGGTTGCACAGCTAGTCCTTCTCCCTCAGGATGGCACATCCGTACTGGTAGAATGAGGTGGTACCTGCAGTCCATTCAGTTTGCACAGCTAGTCCTGCTCCCTCAGGATGGCACATCCGTACTGGTAGGATGAGGTGGTACCTGCAGTCCATTCAGGTTGCACAGCTAGTCCTGCTCCCTCAGGATGGCACATCCGTACTGGTAGGATGAGGTGGTACCTGCAGTCCATTCAGGTTGCACAGCTAGTCCTGCTCCCTCAGGGTGGCACATCCGTACTGGTAGGATGAGGTGGTACCTGCAGTCCATTCAGGTTGCACAGCTAGTCCTGCTCCCTCAGGGTGGCACATCCGTACTGGTAGGATGAGGTGGTACCTGCAGTCCATT
>JACXGK010004872.1:9748-35956 GCA_016801125.1 Novumbra hubbsi
GGGGGGGGGGGGGGGGGGGGGGGGGTACGAAAGCGAGGGGTAGGCAGAGAAGAGAGGAGCACAAGGCATACAGGAGGACTGTCGAAGCAGGTGGCCCAATGTAGCTCATGCATTATTCCGCTGTTCAGCCTCTCCTTGTTGAGGATGGAACAAAACCCCGCTCTCTGTGGGCCTCTCTAATCACCTTCCCGGTGGCCCCCGTCTTTCGCTACCAGCCGTGGCACCACTCCCCTTGTCAAATGTTTGTATGGAAATAAGCTTGGGATGCTGTCCAAAGACCACGGGTTTGCTATAGGACCAAGCTGGTTCCAACGCCAGGCAGGCCAATCATATTTCTGATGGATGCCTGAATATAGCTGTCCCTGGTTGTGAATGCACTAGATATACGCTGGCTGGACTTCCAAGGTTGGGACGGCCTTGATGAAATGGCGCCGGTCTGAATACCTAATGTGGTGAGGTACTGTTTTTTTTTTTAGGTCAGAGGTAAACCCGGGAGTCTTTTACAACTGTGAGGAGTGTCAAGTTTATGTCTGTACTTTAAGAACATATGTTAAGTATTTGTGTATGTCAGTGTAAGGGAAACATTGTAGATGAAAGGTGTACAGGGGCTTTTCGCCAGTGGGGAATTAACGTGTCATCATGCTTTGACCCAGTCAAGTGTTCAGTTCCTGGGATTGCATAGTTGGCCGTTATTTTTGCTGCCATGTCTGAAAGGTTGGTGTAATTGTTGGGTCCAGACACTATGCTGATGTTTGATGATGCACCACAGCTGCCTCTGTGATCCAGAGCCTACCTTCTCTGATCTCTGAAGTTCATAAACAACGTCATTTCTGCTTTAGACACAACGCTGTGTTGTGTGTCTGTTTTTATTTATTTGGCAAAGGCCTTGCAACCATCTCTCCCTTATTAATAGTCTCAACAGCCTTGGGTTCTCAGAGGACTGTCTAGGATGGTTTGAATTATCTCAGTGTACAATGGGTCAAATGGCCTTTCAATGCCTAGAACGAACTGCGAAGGATCCTTGAAACTTGAAATTTTTCATTGCCCCCGAGTGGAAAACACCTGAAAGCAAACAGGCGGAGCTGGTATCTGATCAGCGCCTGCCTAATCCTCAATCCCATGTGTCTTTCTATGTCTTCTGTGGCACGCGTGCTTACTGTGTCTGGTGTTTCCAGTGTGTACTCCGGCCACCAGTCCATCCTGATCCCGCCCTCCGAGCTGGAAGTGAACCCTGCTTTGTGGCTGCTGGCCGTCAGCCAGTACAAGGTCAGGGACACCTTCTGCTCCTACAGTGTCATGGAGCTGTGCACCAAGGGCCTGGGCCTGCAGACCGAATCACTGAAGGTACGTATCCACCCGCCAGATCACTACAGCGGTCTCATCTTGGTGTGGATGGATAAGCTACATGTTAATGAGGATTTGGCAATGCTAAGTTTGTTCGTTTTATCATGCCAGTAAACAATTTAGAATAAAACATTTTGATTACAACACAATAACCCGGCCCAGACTCCTTCAGTCCAAAGTTGTAGTCGGATGCGGGTTCATTTGGCTCGGTGGGTTCCGTGTTCCTTTCCGTCAGTCTCGAGGCCTGGACCTGTCACGGGTGAGGACGTGTGTGGTGGTGGCCGAGGAGAGACCCCGGATAGCCCTGACCCAGTCCTTCTCCAAGCTCTTCAAAGATCTGGGCCTGCATCCCCGAGCGGTCAGCACCTCCTTCGGCTGCAGAGTCAACCTGGCCATCTGCCTCCAGGTACTGGCACTGTCTTGTTCCTCAGCTTGACAACCCGGCGCTGGTATGGCTGGGCAATGTTGGACAACCATCTGTGATGGCGAGGACAAACTGGGCAACAGGACAAATGGTCTATTCACATATTTCTGGACTGTTATGTTCAGAAACATACTGGATGTGTTAGTTAGGCTATTAACCTAATGCAAGAGGACAATGAAGACTGCAGAAAGAGCCAGAGGAGAGCTGCATGCGGGGCAAAATATCTAACTGGGCGTAAGGGGTTAGCATAATGGCTTAATGGAATGCCATCGTAGAAAGTACTGAGGTCAAGATTATTTCAAAACAATTGAAAACGTGATATACTTTTTGGATATAGAGGTTTAAAAAAAGATTCTACTGTTTGGGTACTTTTTAACAAGTTAATTAATGTGCATTAAGACATTTCATTATTTCTGCCTAAATCCCCCCGCATGGATAACAGAAATGTACAGTAAGTTTTTGGAGGTGTGAATCTTCACCTGCCTCATGATTCGATTCTGATTCAGAGGGTAACGATTCAATTTACGATACAGAAGGTAACGATTAGAGTATAAAACGATTCTCGATGGATGCATCTTGCCCTCCAAATATTTTATTACAAAAACAAATATACTTAAATATACTTAAAACAATGTTCATGTCAACCAATTTATCAAGTTATTCAGTAATTTGTTTGTGTAAACAAAATAAAGTTTTGACATTATAAACCTACATTTATTTAGCCGCTTTATTACAGGAAAACATATGATCTAAAACACGGTCTATGACACAGACTATAATATAATTTACAAGGCTGCCTTTTATACAAATTAAATTATTTAATGTATATAACATTTTGTATTGTTTACGTGGAAAATCTAAAATGTGATTATTCACTCTGAAATAACATTTATCAAAAAACCTGCGTTGCTTTCGGAAAAGTTTGTGAAATCAGCTGCCAGTTTTCGCAAATACAATGAGCAGTTACCGTTACACATGAGTCTGTGGAGATGAATGTCCAGGAATCGCAGGTGATGACCACTCCACCGTCTTAAAACAAATAATTGATTCTTTCTTTTTAAGAATCGATTCTTTCTTTTTATGATCTTTCACGTCAGGATCGCTATCTATCTAAAAATCGATTATATTCCCCAGCTCTAGTACGTTTACAAAATGTCTATTGACGATGTTTGGACGAGTCAATTGACAGTGTGGAAATCAAGAGATCAAGAGATCGCCCAGCCCTAGACGCTGGTTACAGTAAGGCTTTCAACTCTGAATGATTCCTATGTGCTCCCTGAGACATGTTATTTGACGGCTGTCCGTATTGGCTTGGTTGTAATCCGGCTGTTCTTAGGAGGGCTGCTACTACATCTGTTGCAGTTCTGTGTCTCCGGCATCATTTTACTTAAGGCATGGAAATTAGTGTTTGTTCTATTAAACAAGACGTCATGTGAACTCCCTAGTTGCTTTAGTTGCATTCTGGTTTGTTGTTTTTTCATGACAGGGAGATTCATGTGATTTAATTTAATAGGTGGTGTTCATTAGTCAGTATTTGTGTGACTTGGGAAGCTCTAGTGTTTTCTGTGACCACACACACACACAGCCATTAGGTTCTTTTGAGAAACAGGATGCGTTGAGAGGTACGGTTTGTGCTCGCTTAAAGAATTGGGTTATCTGGACCTGAGGAGTTTGTGGGGTTGCACCCAATATAATGAAGTGTGAGATTTCCTCTGTAGCTTGGAGTGTTGAGATGTTCCCATCTGTTATCTAGCAACAGGATTTGGGCCTCTGGGTAATAATCCTTCTACCAGGATTTACAACTTGATTGAGTGTCCAACCTATACATAGTTGACCTTTACACATTTCACACTTTCTGCTTGCCATCAGAACAACCAATTACCGGCGACACAATAGCCAAGCTTATGTGTTTTTCACAAGTTTTTTGTTTTTTGGGGGGAAATAGTGCACGGCTATGGGCCCTGCTTTAAAGTAGGGTACTATAAGGGGTATAAGGTGCCATTTGGGTTGCAAATTTTACAACGCTCAGCTTTCCATAAGTATCACACATGCTGCTATGCCATGCTTTACTTTGGGCTGCTCATTCTTTCATGTTATTCCACTATTATTTGCAAACATTATAATTGGAATTATGTGAAATTGTACTATCAAATGTAAAAAAACATTATTTGCACCTATTTCTGTAGCTTCATCCCAAAACTAAAAGTATCGCTAGGTATTAGCTTAGTTGCATAAAGTTAATTTGCCTGACAGAAAAGTTAATTACATCATATTATTTTCTGGGCTCGGCAAAAACATGTTTCTCCACTACATAGTTGCGTATATATTTTTTATGGACTCAATCATGGAAATGTTTCCATCATTGTCAGCAAATTTGTTAACTCTTTTGTCCACAAGGAGTTTTCAAACTTAGTGTGCCTGGGAAGTGCCAATGCAAAAAAAAAAACGTCTTTATGAAATCAGATGGAACTGATATGAAAACCTAGTCAAGCCTGTTAAAAATGTTGGTTGTATTAGATTAATGCAGTTACTAAACATGTATAGGTTTTCCCATTTAAATGTTTTTGTAAGTAAGGAATCACTTCTGACTTTCTGCCTGATTATTAACTTGAGTATACATACACCCACTCGCACAGGAAAGTGATATTGTATTTTAAATTGCATTTTAGAGAATTTGTTAACATTTACAATGTAAGCCTACATTAAACCTAGTTTAATTATCATTAGTTGAGACAGTTTCTCTTTTTTTGTTTTCCTTTTTATATTTGACATTTTTGTTTTTCTCCTCCCTCAATTATTTTGCATAACCCCGCCCACATATCTCATACTTGGTTTTGTCTCCGCCCCCTCTCCCTCCCCCCTCAACCTTATTTCCCTTATTTTCTTCCCAACTCCTTCTCCTGCTGCTATAGCCTCACAGGCTGGGGAAGCTTGCTGACCAGGTAGGGAATTTTCATGTTCCCTAATCACCCTCTTCATCAGGTGTTGCAAGGTGGCAGGGAGGAAGGAAGGATGGGATAGGGGAGGAAGTGGGGAACAAATGTGGATACATTATAATGGAAACAGATGGGAATAGTTGTACATGTTTAAGGGTTAGGTATCCAGGAGGTAGTGAAGTCTGAGGCCATGGTCGATGCTCTTTAACCGCTTTGAAGGGGAGCACATTGAAGGTGGTCAGTCCGGGTTTGAATTAGAGTCTTATGGTGATATCATGACGTATTGTGATCGAACTGATAAAGGGGACTGTCGCCTTTATGAAAAGCTGACTGCGCTGCAGCGATATGTTCTTCTGTTTAGAGGTGTCACCTGGCACTGCTTTTTAGTAAAAAAAACCCACAAAAGAATACATCTGGTCGAGAGTGGTCATATCAGTGACTGTTCAGCTTGCCTTAGAGAGCAACACGGCTCATTTAGACATGGACCAACCTTTTTTCTAAGAGCTGGAAGTATAGTTAGAGTTACAGGCACTATGTGACACCATGGCCTTTTCCACATGTTTCAGCAATCTCCTTGAACTATATGTCATGCAAATCATACAGTAGGTCACAAAGCACCTTCAGATCTGCGCTGCCTTGCATTGTAGATTGGTACCACAACTTTAGGATTCTTATATTAATGTGTTGGTGTTATGGGGCCCTGTGCTTGGGTTGGGCTGTGATAGAATCTAGTATGCTAAACTCCATGCCCGGGCTGAGTGGATTTCTAGCATGTGTAGCTCTATGATTGCACTGAGTCGGTATCAAGCACGTGTAGCTCTACTGCTGGGCTGAGACAGTGTCTAGCATGTTTTACTTGGCTGGAATGAGTCTTGGGTATGGTTGCTGGGTTAACCCCAACATATACATACACATATGCTGTACCCCCAAAGGTAAATACAGATCTTTTCCACAAGGAATCTAACCCATTACCAAACAACTATTAAACCAAAACATCTAATAGCCCGGTGGAATGATGGTGGTGCCACACAAGTCTCCATATACATTGATACCTGGATTGTTTAGAGATCATTAAATCCCTGATTCATTCATCCCTCATTTTGTCATCACCAAAACAACAACAATGGACGTTTTCTAAGACTGAATTATGTAGCAAACGGTGCGGCAGAGGAATGATGAGGATTGAGTCGTCAGGCAATGTCTACTATGTTAGTGAGTGCAGTCAGTATAGCATGTTTAGCTCTCTCTCGTTTTATGTCTGTCAGTGGGTGCTGCTCTTCTGCTTCCTATGCTAAAGCCTTAGCTACGCTATGAATAGCAAACGTGCAGAATCTCATTATACTGCATCCTGCCTTGAGAGGGAATTGGGATGGGAAAGTTCTGGTCCAGGGCCTTAGGAAAGGCTCAGCAGTAACACGCTGAATGTAAAATGCCCTGGGCCAGAGCTGGGCTGGGGAGATCCAGGAGAGATATCTAGGACTCTTCTTTGTTTGCACTTTCTTCTTGTTTTGTTCTTCCAATGGGTTTTCTGGTTGTTCACAGGCCTATTAGCTATTCTGTCACCATTACACCTAAATACTACTTTACAAGTTGCTGTCTGTTACTGCACAGATTGAGGCCATTGTAATGGGTGTTGAGTTATCTGAGGCTTTTTTTCATTTGGCGTCAAGCCTTTACCAAACAGGTTTCAGAGCATTCTGGGGTCTGCTGACAGTGATAAATACAAACTAGGTATTCTCATGTATTTGAAGTGACACTGAAACATTACACAGTGTCATCATGTCCACCTCCCTACATTCCCTTCCTTCTTCCATTTGCCTTTTACTCGCATTTCCTTCTTCAGTGAAATTCCCATGACACTCCCTCTTAAAAACAAACCCCACACTGTTGTTCTTTAATGGTTTGTGGCTTCTTTTTCTGTGGCCTTCTGTTTGCATGATGGAGATCAGACCGGATGTGATGTCTGACCGTTTTGTGGTGCATCTTCATGTGGGTACTTCTGTCTATTATTGGATTTTGTCCTGTTTTTTGGATTTGCTTTGGACAGTATGATTTGTATAACGGTGTTTCGTCATATTGCTTTTGTAGCTAAGCTGCCATTCGCACCGGGTGCGAACTGTAGGCTTTCCTTTGCGCGCTAACACGCTAGTGCTAGTAGCATCTAGACTTAATATGTTACAGCCGTCAGGGTGGTGCTGTAGTGTGACGGAGATCCGTGCTCGGACTGACGCCCCCACTCTGTCCTTCCTCAGGGTACGTCTGGGCCGGACCCAACCACCGTCTATGTTGACATGAGGGCACTGAGGCACGACAGGTAAGGACCCGTCTGCTTTCCGGTTGGACCTCGTTCTTGGGTATTTTGTGCAAGTATGTATTTACATTTTAAGTCAGTAATTGTTTGATGTAGCAAGTGAACTGCAAATCTGTTGTAGCATATTTTTGTGATTCGTAGAAGCGCCTCGTGATCACAGTTATGTCGTCAGTGTCAACGTTGTTGCTCACAAACCTAAAGAATATTTAACACTACGCTTGGAATGACATTGAAGACCCATTACAGCTGCTGCGTATACAGTGGATTGATTTGCATAAAAGCCAGACATATTCCTTGACACACCAATAATGATTCTGTCTAGGGTAACTGGCAAACAAGCCTCCAGCTATGTTTCCAGATGTTGTCTTCGTGATGACCAGAGGGTGCCTGCTGGTCCTTGGGACACGTTGTCCATATCTGTCAAAAGATCAATTGACAGCCGACACACTGTCTAAAGTGGCAACCTATGACTTTAGTTGATAATAGTGCACTGTATAGGAGATAGTGTGCCTTTTAGGGCTCGACAGAGTCTGGTAGTGTACATAGTTTAACATGTCAGGCTGAGAAATCAGAAATAGACGGTACATCAGGCTACCTAGTTCCCTAATACATGTAGTGGAGGAAACAATTATTGGATCCCCTGCTGATTTTTTACGTTTGCCCACTGACAAAGTAATGATCCGTCTATAATTTTAATCATTTCAAATGAGGTATACATTGATTTGTATTAACTTTGCAAAACAAGACTTAGTAAGTACTTGGTGGCAAAATTCTTTTTGGCAATCACAGAGGTCAGACATTTGCACACAAAACCCTTGTTGGCCACCAGGTTTGCACACATCTCAGGAGGGATTTTGCCTCACTCCTCTTTGCCAATCCTCTCCAAGTCATAAAGGTTTGGAAAACTCTAACCTTCAGCTCCCTCCGCAGATTTTCAGACTGGCTAGACCACTCCAGGATCTTAATGTGTTTCTTCTCGAGCCACTCCTTTGTGGCCTTGGCCGTGTGTTTTGGGCCATTGTCATGCTGGAATACCCATCCACGACCCATTTTCAAAGCTCTGGCTGAGGAAAGGAGGTTCTCACCCAAGATTTGATGGTACATGGCCCCATCCATCGTCCCCTTGATGCGGTGAAGTTGTCGTGTCCCCTTCCCTAGAAAAACCTTTAGCATAATGTTTCCACCTCCATGTTTGACGGTGGGGATGCTGTCCTTGGGGTCACAGGCAGCATTCCTTCTTCTCCAAACATGGTGAGTTGAGTTGATACCCAAGAGCCTGATTTTGGTCTCGTACATGTGCTTTCTTGAGCCGGGGGACCTTGAGACGCTGGTGGGTTTTAGTCCTTGAAGGCGTAGTGTGTTACCAATAGTTTTCTTTGTGACTATGGTCCCAGCTGCCTTTAGATCTTTGACAAGATCCTCCCGTGTAGGTTTTGTCAGTGGGCAAACGTACAAAATTAGCAGGGGATCAAATATTTCTTTTCTCCACTGTACATGAGGTGTTGCTGCTGCTGTTAACATCCACACTTTTGGATTATACAGTGGACAGCCACTCTGGTCTCCACAATGTTGGATTATGTAGTGGACATCCACTCTGGTCTCCACACTGTTGGATTATACAGTGGACATTTTCTGGAGAAGTACCCTCCTGTAGGTTTCAAAGAGAAGGGCTATCCAGATACACTGATATAGCAACCCAATAACTCCACCATCTTTTATTCGTAGGGTCCGTCTGGTAGAAAGAGGTTCTCCACACAGCTTACCCCTGATGGAATCCGGAAAGGTGAGTTTGAAAACATATTACCCAACAAACAAAGCAAAACATGTAATTGAATCGTTGTAATCGACATAAACTCTGACATTATCAGCAAGACTAAACTGTGTGTCAGGCCTGTACTGTGATTCGTCAAGTCGGGCAGTTTGTCTCCACGGTAACCCATCCATATAATTGAAGTCTAGGTGTGGTCCTGGCAGTGCTCTGCTCTGTTTCACGGGGACTCACAAAGAGATTGTGATCAGGCCGTTACACAATAATAAGGCTTTTATTTCTCTCGTCATTAAATCCGTTTTTCCCGTGTCCCAAATTCCCTTCTGGGCGCCCGGTTCCAATTACAGTGCACTACACTGCCGGTCGGTAAGCTGTACACTGCATAGGGGGCCATTTTGGACACGTCCAGAGTCTGGGAGGGAGATGGAAAGAGTGGGCCACTTAACTCTGCTCCAGCCTTTAAACCGGTTACATAAATGGCCTCTCTGTGGAGAGAGAAAGGCGGAGTGGGTGGAGAGATGGAAGCACTTATCTTCTCATTCTTCATGCCGGCAGATTCTACCTGGGGTTCGGATCATCATCGCCAACCCGGAGACCAAGGGACCGCTGGGAGACTCGCATCTTGGAGAGGTCCGTTCATCACGTTTCCATTTGGTTCAGTACACAGTTGTCCAATCTACTTACAATTAGCAGTACTTGCTGTTTTGATCACATGTACAGGTTTTCCACCATCGGCTCTGGGATTCAAACCAGACACCTTTGGGTTACTGACCCAGTGGTCTAAACGTTTGGCTACTGTTGTTTTAGCGCTTGGCTACCTGCCACATATTTTTAACACATTTTCTCACTGACCTAATATCTACTACACTGTTTTTATAATTTCTTATGAGTGTATCTGTCATTCTCTATCACAGCGTCTCTGTCATTTTCTATCACAGCGTATCTGTCATTCTCTATCACAGCGTCTCTGTCATTCTCTATCACAGTGTCTCTGTCATTCTCTGTAACAGTGTCTCTGTCACTCTCTGTCACAGTGTCTCTGTCACAATGTCTCTGTCATTATCTATCACAGTGTCTCTGTCATTTTCTATCACAGCATATCTGTCATTCTCTATCACAGCGTCTCTGTCACTCTCTGTCACAATGTCTCTGTCACAATGTCTCTGTCATTATCTATCACAGTGTCTCTGTCATTCTCTATCACAGTGTCTCTGTCATTCTCTATCACAGTGTCTCTATAATTCTCAAACACAGTGTCTCTGTCATTCTCTGTAACAGTGTCTCTGTCACTCTCTGTCACAGTGTCTCGGTCACTCTCTATCACAATGTCTTTGTCATTCTCTATCACAGTGTCTCTGCCATTCTCTATCACAGTGTCTCTGTCATTCTCTATCACAGTGTCTCTGTCATTCTCTATCACAGTGTCTATGTCATTCTCTATCTCAGTGTCTATGTCATTCTCTATCACAGTGTCTTTGTCACAGTGTCTCTGTCACTCTCTGTCACAGTGTCTTTGTCACTCTCTGTCACAGTGTCTTTGTCACTCTCTGTCAGTGTCTTTGTCACTCTCTATCACAGTGTCTCTGTTATTCTCTGTCACAGTGTCTCTGTCATTCTCTATCACTGTGCCCCTGTCATTTTCCTTCTCCTTTTCTGTCATTTTCCATAAAAAATTGTTTATCGTTTTCCATAATTGTGCCTGTGTCCTTCTCTATCACAGTTCTCCATTATACTCAGCAACAGTGTCTCTGTCATTCTTGACAACAGTGCTTCTGTCATTCTACACAATAGTGCCTCTGTAACTATCTATTTGCGTTTCTGTGTACTAATGTCTGTTTCTTTCTCTGTAATTGTGTCTCTGTCATTCTAATAGTGTCACTGTCATTCTCTGTAATAGTTCATATTCTCTGTAATAGTTCTTATTCTCTACATTCTCTGTCATTCTTTATAAAAGTGTTTTTGATTTTCTCTTTTGAATAGTTTTCACTCTATTTGGTTTGGTTTGACTTGCTTTAACCACTTAACAAATTCAAACATTATATGTGGAAAAAGGTTAATATCAGTACAATAGACTGCTTACGGAACCAATTTTATCGTTTTAATAATGTTGTAATGGGTCAAAAATTTCCTAGTTGTCTTCAGACTGAAAACACTGTCATCAGTAGACTGGAAGTCACTGCAATTCTGTATCTGTGGAACAGGACACAAAAACTACAGAAGTTTCATGTATGAACCTTGCGGAATAAAATACGAAATAAAACATTCAATGGATAGCAGAATACAAAATTAATTTAGTTTCCAAAATAATTTCTAATGGTAAATGTGAATAAATCTAAAACTGTCCCACAGATCTGGGTGTGCAGTGGACACAATGCCAGTGGCTACTTCACGGTTTACGGCGATGAGGCACTGCAGTCAGACCACTTTAACTCCCGTCTGAGCTTCGGAGACACGCAGACAATCTGGGCCAGAACTGGCTACCTGGGCTTCCTCAGAAGGACCGAGCTTACCGATGCCAGCGGGGGTAAGACACCATTAGCTTGACCATTAGCTTGTTGAAACGCCACGTCAACTAGCAGCTCTTTGTGATTGTATGCGAGTGGGTGTCAAATACATTTTGGTCACAGATGCTGAATACATGCATTTACAAGCTCTTTCCTGACAATGACAAGCATTTAGAACTAGCACAATGAGAATAACGAAATTACACAATATAATGGAGCACAATATAATAGCGAGGCTACACATGGGTCCACAACAAATCACAAACCCACCAAAAATTACTGTGTGTGTGTGTTTGTGCATGTGAGCAGAAAGACATGACGCCCTGTACGTGGTGGGGGCGTTGGATGAAGCCATGGAGCTAAGGGGAATGAGGTACCACCCCATTGACATTGAGACCTCTGTCATCAGGACGCACAAAAGCATAACTGAATGGTAAGAACTCCTCAAGAACAGAAATTAACTCCACTAGAACTTAAATGATTTTAAAAGAAACTATGCATGCAATACTCTGTACAAAAGCATGCAATACTCTGTACAAAAGGTGTGGAATTTATCAAACGGATCACGTTTTTTGTTCCATAACCTTTGCAATTTCATACAATGTACCATACGCTTTGCCATTTCATACAATGTTCAATACTCTTTGCCATTTCATACAATGTTCCATACTCTTTGCCATTTCATACAATGTTCCATACTCTTTGCCATTTCATTCATTGTTCCATACTCTTTGCCATTTTATGCAATGTACCATACTCTTTGCCATTTCTTACAATGTTCCATACTCTTTGCCATTTCATACAATATACCATACTCTTTGCCATTTCATACAATGTTTCATACTCTTTGCCATTTTATACAATGTACCATACACTTTGCCACTTCATACAATGTACCATACGCTTTGCCACTTCATACAATGTACCATACGCTTTGCCATTTCATACAATGTTCCATACTCTTTGCCATTTCATAATGTACCATATGCTTTGCCATTTCATACAATGTTCCTAACGCTTTGACATTTCATGCAATGTTTCTTATGCTTTGGCATTTCATACAATGTTCCTAACACTTTGCCATTTCAAGGAATGTTCCTAACACTTTGCCATTTCAAGGAATGTTCCTAATGCTTTCCCATTTCATACAGGGATCCAAATGCTTTACCATTTCATACAAGGTTCCATTTGCTTTGCCAACCACGCTTTGCCAACATATTTACTACACCGCATACCAAATTATTATGCAAATGATATTGTACACTGATTTTACTAAATAGTCGATGCAAATGACAAAGTCAGTATAATCTTCAAGTCATCAACCGTGAGGGTAAAAGTAAAATTTAATTGAACATGCATTTCATTGAACATCATTGAAAATGTCAATGAAAACAATAATAACAAAAATAACAAAATAAAAATGCACTGTTCCAAATTATTATGCACAACAGAGTTTCAAAACATTTTATAGGCTGTAAAGAACTGAAGTGTCATTCGTTGAATTTGCTGCATTAGGAGGTCATATTTACTGAAATCAAAAGCTATTTCAATCAAACACATCATAACAGGGCAAGTTACACGTTAACATAGGACCCCTTCTTTGATATCACCTTCACAATTCTTGCATCCATTGAACTTGTGACTTTATGGAGAGTTTCTGCTTGAATTTCTTTGCAGGATGTCAGAATATTCTCCCAGAGCTGCTGTTCTGATGTGAACTGCCTCCCACCCTCATAGATCTTGAGGAGGCTCCAGAGGTTCTCAATGGGGTTGAGGTCAGGGGAGGATGGGGGGCCACACCATGAGTTTCTCTCCTTTTATGCCTATAGCAGCCAATGACACAGAGGTATTCTTTGCAGCATGAGATGGTGCATTGTCATGCATGAAGATGATTTTGCTACGGAAGGCCTAGTTCTTCTTTTCGTACCATAGAAGAAAGTGATCAGAAACTCTATAGATTTTGCCAAGGTCATTTTCACACCTTCAGGGACCCTAAAGGGGCCTACCAGCTCCCCCCATGATTCCGGACCAAAACATGACTCCGCCATTTCCTTGCTGACGTTGCAGCCTTATTGGGACATGGTGGCCATCCACCAACCATCTACTACTCCATCCATCTGGACCATCCAGGGTTGCACGGCACTCATCAGTAAACAAGACTGTTTGAAAATGTGTCTTCATGTAATTCTAGGCCCACTGCAACCGTTTCTGCTTGTGAGCATTGGTTAGGGGGCCGAATAGTAGGTTTATGCACAACTGCCAGCCTCTGGAGGATCCTACACCTTTTGCGGGAGTCCAGAGGCACCAACAGCTTCAAATACATGTTTGCCTTGTAATGGCATTTTAGCATCTGCTCTCTTTATCCGATGAGTCTGGCTGCAACCTTCCTCATTAGGCCTTTATCTGCACCAACCCTCTCTGCTCTGAATCAGCCACAAATCTCTTCAAAGTACGATGATCACGCTTACGTTTTTGTAAAAATATCAAATGTTTTCATACCTTGTCCAAGGCGTTGCACTATTTGACGCTTTTCAACAATTGTTGTTGTCTTGACTAGGGTGGCCGTCCCTGTTTGGCTGCTTTTTCAGCAAATGTATCTTTCCACGTTGTCAATACAATCATTTATGTTATGAAAAATGTAAATAAGACAATTCAAATGCAATTCATTATTTCAGGATTCTGGTGTACTATATGATGTTTCGGAGCATTCCATAACATACAGAGTCATTTTGAGAATGCATTGTATTTGAAGGCAAATAATGGCACAGCAAAATGGGACAGGCAGTTTTTCTAACAAAACTATAATGTCAAAATAAACTGTTTCCCAATCCTGGTCCTGGCAACCCTAGGTGTGCCCCGTGGGGTTTCCAGGACCTGATTCAATTCACAGACTTAATGATTACATGAATCAAGTGTGTAAGCGCTACAGAAACATTTGAACCAGGTGTGCTTGGGTTTGGACAAACACTGTGTTAGGGGGATCAACTAGAAGCACAATAAACACAAATGATGAATAATTCTTAACTTTGTGTTGAAATCCCAGAGTAACTATTTACACGCAAAACAATTAATGTTTGCTGTTTTGACGCTGTTTTAGTGCGGTCTTCACGTGGACCAACCTGTTGGTGGTGGTGGTGGAGCTGGACGGTTCGGAGCAGGAGGCCCTGGACCTGGTGCCACTGGTGACTAACGTAGTTCTGGAGGAGCACTACCTGATCGTGGGGGTGGTGGTGGTGGTGGACATCGGGGTCATCCCCATCAACTCCCGAGGGGAGAAACAGAGAATGCATCTACGGGACGGCTTCTTGGCCGACCAGCTGGACCCCATCTATGTGGCCTATAACATGTAGCCTGTCACAGTTGACCAAAGACAAGGTGTTGAACGGGTGGATTGTGTTTAATGTAAATAACGAACCTCGGCAGGTTTTCTGTTCCCTGAGAAAAGCACGGAGAACCAGGTCTAGAACCCAGTTTGTGTGACGTTGTCACGTGTTCAAAAGCACCTCGAATTGACAAGAACAAGATGGGTGTTCATTACCCCAAACAAAATGTTGTCAAGCAGAAACACGAAAAAAACTGATTTGGAATTAAAACATGGTTTGGCAAAATTACGTCACCTCAGAAAACTGGTTGGTGAACCTTTGGAAAGGAAGGTTCCCCATGTGTCTAGATGAAAGATGAGACTCCCGGTCTAGATACAAGTGTGTATAGATATTTACGTGTTACGTATTGCTGAAGTTGCTAGTTTTTTTTTACCTGCCCTCCAAAAGTTTGAGGTATTTTTTTATAATATTTACGATTGTGGTAAATGGTATTTTATGTTTACCTTTTTTATGATATCAGTCATTACATTTACAGATGTTTTGATATAGGGAATATCATTGTTAGCCTTGAATTTTACATTATGAGGTACAATATGGTGTTTTATGTTTGTTAGTTAAATTTTTTTATCAACAATTGTTATGTTTTTAACATTGCGCTAACATTTTGTCCCGGTAACATCCCAACTACAAGGGAAACCAGTGTGATTATTCCAACTACAGCAGGCTTTTACTCAGTTATGTTCAATATCTTTATACTTCAACTGAAGGAAAACACTACGTTATTGCATATCATGTAAGTATGTACAAAACTAATTTAATTTATTTTGCTCTCTCAAGAAGTATATCAGAGAAGACATTCAAGAATGTTTTAATCTTGAATATTTACTAATTTAAAATCAAAAACATTGTATTATCTTGAGTGAATACTAGTATCACATCAATTATATGGAATTTAAATATAGATATATATGAATTTAAAAGACCTACGATTGCCCAAGGAAAATGTGGTGCTTCTCAATTGCATGGTGTCTGATGTCATAGGAGCTGAGTTTAAGGGGCTTGCTTGAGGAAAAAGAAGGGGGCTAAAATGTCTGCATTCTGACTGTCCTGTCAACCGTGGGCAAAGCAGCTCAAAAAGGATCAAAGGCAGTTTTGGAGAAGTATTGTCTGTGTGAGAAGAGAGAAGCTACCCAGTCCCCTTGGGAGGGGGGGGGGTTGGGGGTGTGGATGATGGTTTTGTGCTGGTGGGTCAAACACTTGTTTCTGAAACTACAGGTTAAAGATGGTCAACAGAATTGTAATTAGAAAGTTTAGTCCTTCATATTTTTACATTGAGAGATCAATCAGGGCTCACATATTGATGTCACGTGGGAAAGGGTGATGAAGTACTATGAATAAAGGCAACACACTTTTATGGAAACCCTTTAAAGTAATAAACATTGGAGCAACTTTCAAGGTGAACGAAAAACCTTAAATTCTCTTAAAATGTGGGGATTCGTACATGATTTAAGGTTAAAGTTCATGGTTTAGAATGTTTGAGTTCAACAACATGTTAGAATCATTAAAAGCACTTTCTACACAGCATTTTTTATTGGCTAAAACCAGATTTTTTTTTTAAGATTTAAAAATAACTTAACAGAGTTGGCATAAGTCTTTCAATTAAATAAATATTTTAATGATTATGACTATAAAATTACGGTCGTTTATTGGTTGCAGCATTACACATTGTTCCACAGAGTTGCATTTCAATGTATATGCGCAAGCATATTTGAGATTTGTTTTAAATTTGTTCATTCACATTGCATTTTTTTGTTTTTACATCAACCAAGGATGTGTAATGATAATAAATTATGCTGATTGAAGTTAAAACAAAAAAAAAATGTAGTCAGCTTTTGTCTTGTCGAAGCAGTCAGTGCACATTTGAACTTCTTAATGAGTTGACACTGTGAGGTTTTAAATGTTGGGGTACGTGTATATTTTGAAAGGCTTATCTCAACTAAGGCAATGCATTTTACAGAAAGAAATGACAGTGAAACATTCAACACTTTCTACATTGTAAACGTGGATGAGGTGTCTTTGTTTCAACTGTTTGGTTTCGAGGGTTATCGTATGTTATCATTTAAAATTGCTAATCGTCCTTAACTGTACTCACCAGAGTGCCGTATACACGCTTCCATCCATATAATATCCATTGGTTACTCATATGATTCTGGGTGACTTTCATAAGAGCTAAGACTCCCATTGTGAAACTTGGACACATGATTACCAGATGAAAACAACTAGATCGGAGGTGAAGATATGTATATTGTTTTTAATATGTCAAAATGTATTACAAAATGCATCCGCTATGGCAACTTTCATACATGCATATATTGTTTTGCATATAGTGATAAATGTTGCAAAATGACTTTGACAGTGTTTGCACATTGTAACATTTATGGAAGTAAATTAAATATATAGTTTTTCTAATGTAGTATATTTTGACATATACTAGATAGGCTCCTTATATTTTTTCGACATCACTTTTTGTAATGAGGGAAAGACTTCATCCTAGGCTTGATTCAGACTTGTGATTTACCATAAGTCTAAGTTACACAGACTTAAGTTGATTTCATTTTGGATTTATCTCAAGCCAGAATCTGGCCATTTCCGAATAGGTTTACATTGTTCGCTTTCAGTGGTGATTCATTTCTCTTTGAAAGAAAGTCTAACTGTCTATATGTTTGGAAAAGATATCTTCAAATAAAAAAAACTCAGTATGAAGAACAAAAATCTGCATTGGAAATGTTATAAAGTTACATCCCCACTGTGATTTATATGAATGTTTCTGCATAAGTGGTCTTAACAATATTTAGTCAGTCAGACTATTGTTGTCTTAAGATATCGCATTTGACAATTGTACAGCCTATTTTATTGCAGAGGATATTTCAAGTATTTTTCCATCATTGATTATACACTACCGTTCAAAGATATGGGGTCACTTTTCCTTGTCCATGTCCTTGTATTTGAAAGATAAACACATTTATTGTCCATTACATTAACATCATATTGATCAGAAATACACTAAAGTAAATTACTATTGTAGCTGGAAATGGCTGATTTTAATGGAATATCTACATGGGATACAGAGGTCCATTATCAAATGGCACAATTGTGTTTACTAATCCAAGTATATCATTTTAAAAATATAATTGATCAGTTGAAAAACCTTTTGCAATTACATTAGCACAGCTTAAAGAAACAATAAAACTTTTTTAGACTAGATGGGTATCTGAAGCATCAGAAATTGTGAGTTAAATTACAGGTTCAAAATGGCCAGAAACAAAGACATTTCTTCTAAAACTCGTCAGTCTATTTTTGTTCAGAGAAATGAAGGCTTTCCATGCGAGAAATTGCTAAGATCTGAACTGTTCACAGAACAGCCTTCAAAAGAACAGAAAGAGACATGGGAGGCCCCAATGTACAACTTAGCAAGAGGACAAATGTATTCGTTTTTAGTTAGTGAAACGAATGCCTCACTGGTCATTAACTGGCAGCTTTATTAAACATCAACAGTGAAGAGGCAACCCCAGGATGCTGGCCTTTATCCCGCTTAATCTTCCTCCGGCCAGTATCTTTTGCTTTTGTTTGTTATTTTGCCCAGTCTTGGCTCCCAGATATGGCTCTTTCAACACTGCCTAGGAGGCCAGGATCTTGTAAGTAAGTGTATGTAAATGTTTTTCACACACTACAGTCATAACCATTCTAGTGGGGATAATATGTGCGTTTGTAAAGGAAATGTACCCCTTGGATTGAACCCCTTTGGCTTTTCTGAAGATTGCTTAAAGGTTGACCATAGAAAACTCAAGCAGCAGTTCTCAACAGGTTTTCCTTTGGGATTAAAATTTGACAATGATAAATCAGTTGTGTCAACATAGTCTGCAATGCCATTTAGTCTTTTTTATGTTATTAAGATACTTTTGCTGCCTTGTTGGACAAGTTTCTTTTTATCCCCTTAAGTAGTTTTTATTGTAATTTTTGGGTTAAATAAAGGTAAAATAACAAATAGGTTAAAGGTATGTTTTAAAAGACATAAGAGCAAATCGCCATTACAAAAAAAATGATACAAGTATTGGTTAACACAAATTGTACTGCTACATTGTGTTTTTAGATATTTTTGTCAAATGTTACTATGGTAGACTGAAGTATATTTACAAGCATTTCATAAGGTCAAAGGCTATTATGACAATTACATTAATTACATGCAAAGAGTCCATATTTTCAGTATTGACCCTTCTTGAACACCTTAATTCGCCCCGGCATGCTGTCAACTTCTGGGCCACATCCTGATTGATGGTAGCCCATTCTGGCATAATCAATGCTTGGAGTTTGTCAGAATTTGTGGGTTTTTGTTTGCCCACCCATCTCTTGAGGATTGACCACAACTTCTCAATGGGATTAATATATGGGGAGTTTCTGGCCATGGACCCAAAATGTTGATGTTTTGTTCCCGAGCCACTTTTGCATTGGGTCAAGGTGCTCCATCATGCTCGAAAAGGCATTGTTCATTTCCAAACTGTTCTTGGATGGTTGGGAGAAGTTGCTCCCGGAGGATGTTTTGGTACCATTCTTTATTTATGGCTGTGTTCTTAGGCAGAATTGTGATCACACTCTCTTGGCTGAGAAGCAACCCCACACATGAATGTTCTAAGGAGGCTTTACTGTTGGCATGACACAGGACTGATGGTAAGAAAATTACTTTACCCCAGTCCTCAGCAGTCAAATCCCTGTAACTATTGCAGAATATCTGTTTCTCCCTGATAATTTTCCTGGAGAGAAGTGGCTTCTTTCCTGCTCTTCTTGACACCAGGCCATCCTCCAAAAGTCTTCGCATCACTGTACTTGCAGATGCACTCATCTGCCTGCGGCTTTTCCTGAGCAAGCTCTGCATTGGTGGTGCCTCAATCATGCAGCTGAATCAACTTTAGGAGATGGTCCTGGTGATGGGTGGACTTTCTTGGGCACCCTGAAGCCTCCTTCAAAACAATTGAAGTTCTTAATGATCGATAAATGGTAGATTTAGGTGCAATCTTACTATCATTAGCCTGTGAAGCCTTTTTGTGCAAACCAATGATGACTGCACATGTTTCCTTGCAGGTAACCATGGTTAACAAAGGAAGAACAATTGTTTCAAGCCCCACCCTAACTTTTAAGCTTCCAGTCTGTTATTTTAACTCAATCAGCATGACAGTGTGATCTCCAGCCTTGTCTTCTTCAAAACACTCTCACGAGAGGATCATTGACATGATGTCAGCTGGTCGTTTTGAGAATGGGCTGAAATACAGTCTTTCGGGGATGAAGTAATTTTCATGGCAAAAAGTGACTTCGCAATTAATTGTAATTCATCTGATAACTCATCTGATAAATTTGTTTTTTAACAATGCAAATGTGAATAGTTGCAATAAAAATAACCATGTAGCCAAATGAATCAATTGATCCACTATATTCTTGTGTAAAGGCAGCTCAGAGGCATTGCACAGAAACCGTCATCACATTCACGTGCAGTGAATAATTAAACACAGCATTATAAGAAATATATTGATATGAGTAACTGTAGACTTCAGTAACCACTTTGTGGTCCCTTTTACAATAAGTGATAAATCATCTTTGTTTGTTATTTGTTTCGGCATTCCATCTATTGACCACGTTGGAGAATTCTGCTGTAGGATGCATACCATATCAATGATGTATAAGATGAGGGTGTGGCATTTAGGAATCCAATGTAATGCAAATTATAGATTGGCCTGAAATACCATGATGTTCAAGTATCAAACAAGGATCTTTTTGTTACAGTAAACAACTGACATGTAATTGCCACATTAGATTACAAATGAGCTAATTGCAATTTGTGTGGAGAATTGTGATTTTGTATTGTATTTCCATCTCTGGTTTATTGGCAAATTACTCTATAATCAATTAGATGGGTTGTTTAAGCAAAAAAACGCAAAGTCTGGTCTAATGGAGAAATCTTTTTGAAACATAAAACGGCAATAAATGAAATGGATAAACATCCCTCCACTTTCTGCTAACCAAAAGTCCATAACTTCCTTATCATGGTCTAGGCGAGCCTGAGATGGTGATACTGCCTGCG
This sequence comes from Novumbra hubbsi, assembly GCA_016801125.1. Classification (NCBI taxonomy): domain Eukaryota; kingdom Metazoa; phylum Chordata; class Actinopteri; order Esociformes; family Umbridae; genus Novumbra; species Novumbra hubbsi. Next base: position 30,489 of record JACXGK010004872.1, read on the forward strand.
CCAAAATTTCATGTAACTCCTTTGCCACAAAATTCTCTAATCCCAGAAATTGTTCTTGCGCAAACACGTCATAAAAGCCCAAAGCATTAGCTTCATGTTTCCCAATACAATTAAAACATTACAAATGTTTATTCATTTTGCAACACTTTATGACCCACAAAGTCCTCAGCTTTTCTCAGCGACAGACACTAAAAACGTTACGATGATTTGCACGGCATGGATTTTTGGTATAAACACTCCCACCTGTTAATTAATGTATCCCAGCTTCACCTCAGTAGGAAGAATCCCTTCCCAAGGAACAACCGGAGAGATAGACTTCCCTTACACTCCATTAATCACCCAGTTCATCTGACTTCCACAACTCTGTTTCTTCAATAGTGACTTCCGACAAAACTCCAGATATTAACCCAATGAGGCACAGGACCTTGAAGAAAAAAACAGATCCAAAATCTACCACCCGGTAAGACGCAACACGGGTGTTTCTGCACCACCAATTTGCACCAAAACAGGTGACAAGGAAACTACATCTTTCCTCCATTCTTTGAGAAGTGTAATGATCAACTTTTCACAGCAATGCACTAATCCATGCTCCACCCTAGTTCATGCCCCCTACAAAAACCAAGTGTGTCTTGTCTAAATGACAAAAGCCAGTAGCACTCAACTCTCTCAACATGAAAACATTTGTCCCATCTCAAAATCATCCTCTCAAACCACTGTATTTAAATTAGTGCCAACAGGTCAACGCCATCAACACAGGCCTCCACTACATCCTCCCATGCCTCGATAGCCAAATAACATGCAAGGTGTCTGTTGTGTAGTTGTTCTAGGATGAGGAGGTAATTACAGCGCTAAAGTTCACATACTCTCCCAGCAGAACATGTTCAGCTCCATCTATCAATGGATCACCAACTTCGAGACCTTCCAAGGATGAAACATGTAAATAAGGATATCGATGTGACACTCTTCTTCCCAAGAGACGCATACCCCGACAGCTCACCCGATTTTCTATTTAGTGCACTACATTTTACCACCGCCCAGTTACCTGTACATAAAAAAGACACTAAAATTCAGCAACTTGTTGATACATTTATTTCTCCATGTTAGCACATAGAATATATTTATATACATATTGCTAGCTAAAGTGTAAAACAAAATGCCGGGAGCATAGAAAATGTTAAGCCACGATTAATAGTGTACATATGAACAGGGGAAAAAAATGTACTAGGTCAAAGACAATCTCATAGATGAAAGCATGGATGAGACAGCACACTACTTTTGCTCAAAAGAAAATAGACAGTATATAATCAATGCAACAGTGAGACAATTTGCTAGACTGCAATATCAGAGGAAAAAATTAAATCATTGTCATATTGCATCATTTTCAGGAAGTGCAACGATGTCTTTTAACATGAAAAAATAACTGTTTTACACACATCTTTCACATGCAAGTCACCAGAAATACTTTACAAACTGGAATGACATCAAAGTATTTCCACATAGGGAAAATATCACAAATGATCATCATACAGAGATGGACAAATATAAAATACACACTGTAGAAGTGACCCAATAACATTGTGATCGGATATAACCCCCTATGTAAAAACACAAAATAAGACAAAAAAGTGTTTGTAAAAATGAAGCCCAAACATCTGGGTGTTTCTTCATAGTGGTTGGGGGTATGGCCAGTGGCTATCAACAACCTCAGTACCGTGGGGGGGGGGGTCACTCTGGTTTTTAAAGTAATATATTCACAAAAAAGCATCATCAGATTTCCAATTACATTAGTCCCCTGACTTGGCTTTATGAAGGGAAAAAGACAATTAAAATATAGACTGCAGTATGCCAGAGGGGGACTGGGGTTGCAAACATCAGCCGTGTAAAAAAAGAAATCAAACAGGCTGTCCTTGCGTGCTTATGAGAATAACATGTCGTAATCATGGTTAATTACATGTAGTGCAACAATGACAAAACTGAAAGATTTTCTTGGTAAGACCAACAAATGCAAACGAGGATTCTGGCATTCATGCAGGGAACTTCTACTCTATCAAAATGAAAAGACAATTAAAACACGGCAAAACAAGCAGTGTGTACGTTCCTTAACATTTTACTGCTTTCTGACAGATACAACAAAACATAAAATATAGGTTAAAAAAAGACATGGGGGGGGGGGGGGGTTGGGGATAAATGTACAGGAAATCAGAGAGCACAGCAAGAAATAATGACCTAACAAATACAAATAGCCATGTTAGATCTGAAAAGTGATGCACTTGTCAGCTAACAGAAGAGGGCACCTTGCAGTCATTGAAAACCGGGTGCCAAAAACTAGGCAATAAAATGAATCAATGCAGGGGACAAATTCTCCTCTGTTCAGTCAGCTCTTCATTACTAAGGAGAGTCACACAGACTTACAATGTCAGTCCTCCCAAGTAGCCTCTTGGTTAGTAATTCAGCTTTAAAAAGAATCGGCAATTACATTACCCTTGAAGAAATGACCAAAACACGTCAAGCAAAGCATAGTAACATTGCACACCATTCAGTCCATAGAGTCCATACAATAAAAGGAAAGTCTAAACGACAATGTATAGCACGGCTGATCGTTTGTGTTTGCGTTTGCATATTTTATATTGGTCCATCCGTATTCATTGTCCATTAGGAAACCTTAGATACTCTGCAAGTCGTTCTTTTTCTTGTAATAAAAAGGTGAAACCATCAACATGCTCTTCACTATCATATGGATATGGGGGGAAAAACAAGCTTGGACCACCAACTACAGCTTAAGCAGTCCGATAACTAGTCACTTTTGAGTATTCTAAAACCGTACCTACAGAGCACGTCACAATAACCATGACACGAACGCCAACTGAAACCAAGGGGAGGGGACCAGCACTGAACACAGCTTCTCTGTTAAGGTTCAACAAATGTTGTTTTTGGCAATATTACAAGCATTTGGGTTTTGAAAAGAAGTGTGCAAACTGTCAAATTACGAAGGAACCTCTCTAAGATCCAGCTCAGTAAAGATTGCTAGGCTATATATTCCCCCAAAAAAATCAAAAACATTTCCTTTGATAGATAAAAATCACAGTATATTCAAAAAGTGAAACCCAAAATGTGCATAATAGCAAATGGAAGATTTTTTTGTCAGCATGTTTATAGCAGACTTCATAACCCTGTTCCCAATGATGTTTAAGAGACTTGAAGATGTTAGGATTTAGGCAGAAACAATAAAAAGGTGTTGGTCACCTAAATATTTTCACAAATTCACGCAAACTTTTTGATGGATCATCTACATATACTTTTTCATGATTAAAAGGTTTTGCTGTTTTTTCCTTTCCATGTTTTTTTTGTGCATTTAAATAGTTTCTGTATGAAAGCAGAGCATATTCAATGCTGCACCAGTACTTATGGTTTTAATATTAATTGTTAAAACATTTACAGTAAGAAAAATGATTAAAAAATTCAGGTAATAAAATGTATTCAGTTAATGCTCATTTAGAACTACACAATTAAATAACACATTCACCAACATAGGTGAAATTAGCACTTCAGAAAATAAAACAAATCATACTATGCATTCGAGCCATGCTCTTGATTCTGGAGAAATAAAAATAAAAAATAAATCAATACACTAGGTATATTAAATAAAATGTAAAGAGACTTTTTTTCAGACGTTAAGCAAAGGTCGGTCCACAAAGTGTTCAGGAAGGCAGGTAGGGGTTGCGGTTGGGTGATAAGGGTGAGTGACAGTGGGGAGAGCCAATAGGAAGGCGTGCTGGGAGGGGGTAAGGGACGGGCTTGCTCATCTCTTCCTGCGGCATGTGCGTTTGTGGTCTGCGTGCCAGTGCTCCTGTTGACACTTGATGGAGCAGTAGGACGTATTCCAGCAACAGTGGTACATGGCCTCCTCCTCACAGTTATAACACTGGCCGACGAACCAACAACACACAAAAAGCAAACAGTCAAACTTCCAAGAACTGACATACAGTGGGGAGAACATAGGTACACTAACTGTGAGAGACGGAATCTAAAACCAAAATCCAGAAAATCACATTGTATGATTTTTAAGTAATTAATTAGCATTTTATTGCAAGATTTAGTTTTTTATCTAGATTTTTGTTTTAGATTCTGTCTCACACAGTTAAAGTGTACCTATGATAAAAACTACAGACCTCTACATGCTTTGTAAGTAGGAAAACTTGCAAAATCGGCAGTGTATCAAATACTTGTTCTCCCCACTGTACATACACCTGCATTGATTGTGAGCCTAGCATACTGGAAAAGTTCAGAAACTATGATTAAAAGAAAAACTTTTTTCTATGTTATAACTACTTAACAACAAAGTTGTTCTTTATTTACGGGTTGGGATTTCTAGTATTTTGTAATAGTCAACAAAAGTGTGTCAGTCAATATTATCAGAATAAATCCAGAGAACCAGCTTGCTAATAAATATAGGCTATGTTTAAGATAACTTTAGGCAAGTTATTGGTCAGTAAACAAAGACCAAGGTGCAGTACAGATAACCATAAACTAGCAACAGTCACAAAAAAAGGAATGTTCTTATTTTATCAACACAAAACGTAATATTTCCCACTTACATCTGGCCAAAGTAGTACCTGTAGAGAATAACTTCCCGACATTGGATTCATTTCCATTTACAGCAGCTTGTGCGTCACTCTGTTCAGAAAATGCTTCAGTGATTCTAATTTAATTGGAATCGTTTTTGGATTCAGAACACTTAAGCACTCTCCAAAAGGGGGTGATTTTCATCTGGAAATTGATTCCAGTAATGAAAGTTTGAGACCTAAATTTAAAATACTTTAAGCACTTCAAAGACATTGTGCAAACCCTGAAATAAATGAAAGCCGTCAACACTGGAGCCTAATGCTTGTTCTGCCTGTGTGTGTGCGTGGGTGTGTGCGTGTGTGTGTGCGTGTGTGTGTGCGTGTGTGTGCGTGCGTGTGCGTGCGTGTGCGTGCGTGTGTGTGCGTGTGCGTGCGTGTGTGTGCGTGCGTGTGTGCGTGTGTGCGACTCACCCACTGCTTCTTCTTGGTCTGCGAGAGGAGCTGCTTGTGCTGGGTCACCAACTTCTTCACCTCCTCCACCAGCTCCTCCTTACACTTCTCCTTCACAGTCTTACACTTCCGCTCCATCTCTGCCTGGCCCCCCGACACCGCCTTGCTCACCGCCTGTCTCTTCTCTTCCTCCATCTCTGAACGCAGCTGGAGACACACCCATAATAACCCTCAACATCTCTGAACGCAGCTGGAGACACACCCATAATAACCCCCAACCATCTATGTACACAGCTGGAGACACACCCATAATAACCCCCAACCATCTATGTACGCAGCTGGAGACACACCCATAATAACCCCCAACCATCTATGTACACAGCTGGAGACACACCCATAATAACCCTCAACCATCTATGTACACAGCTGGAGACACACCCATAATAACCCCCAACC
>JACXGK010004873.1:0-20662 GCA_016801125.1 Novumbra hubbsi
GCGAGAGTTAATGAAGTAAAAATTAATGAAGCACGTGAGTACGACCAACTCGTGGCTGTAAGCTCCTTCAATGTTCCTCCTGATAATGGATGATCTCAATAAAATCAATCCAATGTACCAGTTCTCACTTAAGGTAAGATTAGATTTACACATTTCAGCCTTACTCCCCCCTGCGTCATAATGAGCCCCTCCCTGTGTCAGGCCTAAGTGGTGAGTTGAACTCCCATCATCTCCCTATTGCTCCTTATGAATTTAATGGAAACTTTCACAAGACTGTGCACACTGATGGTGTCATCTCCCTCTCGCCTCTGCTCCCTGTCTGACTGGAAAAGCCAACGCCATGTTGATTGGCAGTGAGTGACATACACCTTGAACTAGTACTCTCCTCAGCTCTCCTCCACAAACTAGTCCTCCATCTCTTCAGCTCTCCTCCTCTAACAAATCCTCCATCTTCTCAGCTCTCCTTCAACTAGTCCTCCATCTCCTCATTCAACTGCTTTTCCAAATGGTCAAGCTATCTTTAAGCTAGTTCTCCATCTCTACATGGAGGTCTGGGGACTGTGCCACTCAAGAACTGACCCAGTATCGGGTGTCTTGGACCAGGCAATATTTTCCCACTCCTCAAGTCAGTCCAGGATGTGGGATCAAGTATCCGGTGGAGATGCTTTCTCTTGTTTTCCTCTGATAGATGTGGAACACAATGCTCTGCCATGGCCCGTACATGACATGGACAGATGAGCGGTGTGCTACAAAATGTTGTCCTGTATGCTTCATTTGCAAGACCACAAATAAGGGGATTTTTTGTTGAAAAGGCTGTGGGCCACATTCAAAGCCATCCCACAGCAGGGCATGTTCACCAACGGCAGGGGCTTTATTGTAGTAGGTTATAACCCAGACGAAGAGGTGCCGGATGTACATCTCAATGTTAAAACATTGGGGGGGGTGGTTAGCCCAACATGCCACCTGGGGCACACTGTTTGACCTCCAGGACATTCACCCCATATGGTGCCACAGAAAGACCAGAAAGTCCGTCATGAACCACTGAGCTATGGGCTGTTCTCACTGCAACCCTCCAGCAAACTGACTTTTTCAGGAGCGTTGTAACAAGGACATAGAGACAGAGTCCTCAGACTGTTAAACAGTCTGTCCTGCGATCAATCTGCCCCTCAGAGCACATTCACACACGCAACACACACCAAGCTCATTCATGCACTCTAACCTACGACATTCTCAATCACTCTCCGTGGACAGTCTCTCTTACGTTCACTTGACAACATACTGAACACACACATTCAGTCTCACTGCTGTCCCATTTTTGGTAAACACTGGTCATGTACCATTTGTTTCTATGCTCTTTCTTGTTGTTTTCAACATTTTCCACAGTGCTGGTTGGCCAGTGACAGTGGGCCCAGATGTCCATTTAGATCAAGTGATTGTATTCAAACTGTTATTTAATCTACCTCCTTGTTTAGATGTTGAAACACATGAATTTTGCTACCCAAGTGAAATCATCTGCTTTATTGTCCACACAGCCGAAGTAGAAACTACAAGAAACAGCTTACATAGATTGGCAAAACATCCCTGAAAGAATTGCTTTCATTGACTAAAGCCAAATGGATTTGTTGTTCGTCTGTACTTGCAGGTAAATCGTTACCACAACCTCAATAAGAAGAAGAAGTTTCTGCTGCTCTGTGGAAGAGTCACTGATAGTTTAAGATGTCTAAAGAGGTAAGTCAGTCAGAGTTTCCTGTATTAGAGCTCCCCCTTCAGGAAGTTAGGGTATTGGGTAACCTAAATTAGATGAGCTAACTAGATAGAAATTACACATTTGAAATATAGTAATGGTGTGAAACGACATGCAATGTCTGTCTAAACTGCTACAATAAATGTGTGGAGCATGAAGCCCTGACCACAACGATCATACTTGACAGCAGCAATGAATGCGATCGCAGAACCGCCAGGAGGAGGTCAAGGTGAATGCAAGGTGCACTAGTGTATAGACTAGCTGTGGCCATTTAACAGTAATGTTTAATCATTTAAAAAACCCAGGTCAGTAAAAGTATTAACGGCATTTGCTCCCTTGCTAAACAACAACTTATCTCAGAGGAAACGTGCAGAAATAACTGAATTGTCAAGTTCTGCTCCTTGATGTATTTCCCCCCTCTGTGAAGAATTCGCTATTTATAATGTCATCTTATCATGCTGCCTTTGAAGGCAGCCGCAAGTGCACTTATGCCTTCCTTTGTTACAGTGTGTTAGCAATTTCCTCAGAGATGGAGCAACTGTAAGCAGCCATTTTCCTCTGATAATGTCCCTGACACCTGGACCAAACTACTGTTTCCATCAGCGCACATCCTAGAGTCAGAGGTAAGGAACATGTCATAAGCCTTCTGCCACATGAGTCACTCGCTGCAACAGCAGGTCTTTTTTCCCACTCTACTTCACAGGACACTCAAGTCGGGGAAGAGGAATATTTTTGTCTAAGAACTTTTGTCTGTTTTCACAAGAAATAAACGCAACGAAACAGCGCTGGGGACGGTTGCAGGCCTGCAGAGCCTGCTCTGGCTTTCTATTAGTGCTTGTTTGATTCAAGCCCTACTGTCGCTCCTAACATGAAACAACATGTCAATCTAGTTATTAGTCAGCGAGCTGAAAAGGGTGTTTATTGCGGAGGCCTGACAGTTGTATTCTACATTGTAATTAATCTGTTGATTTCGACCTACAGATTCCATTGTGATCGTGCCTTGTGTGTCCCATTTATTCAGCCGTCCCTCTGGCTACACAACAATCACTCAAAACCTGCAGGACACTCGAGAAAATTAACATTAAATTAACAGCAGTATCGCCACCATGCAGCCATAATGAAAATATCAATCAATCAAACAACCAAGAGGAAAAGAAAAAAAAACAGCATGTGAAATCCTTCTATGTAATCTGAAAAGCTGCGTGAGAGTGATAACTATACAGTTACTTCCAGCACCGCAGCCCACGGTTCAACCAGCACAATATCACTATTATTAATGTAACAAGGTTGTCATCATTACTGCTCTAATTCATCCGACCCTGGCAGAACAAGGCCTTGCGGGGCTGAGGGTCCATCTGTGTGCTGTCTCCTAGTCCGGTGATGTAGTGCTGGGGACGGACCAACGGGCAGGTCCGGGGAAGGGTTCTGTGTTGCTCAGTGTGGCGTGGCACTTGGAGCACTTCAACCCCCATTCCCTCCTCACAGGTACCCGACAGCCCGCCACCCTGCGCTACTCATTTACTGCTACACTGGTTTTCATAATTAGCGCCGCAAGGCCTCATTAAATCTGCTCTAATGAATAAATATTGTATTTCATAGCCTGATTACCAGATCAGCTCAATGCTTGAGCGTCGTAAACAATTATTTCCCTAAATATTCATCACCCCAAAGTGGATGATCATTGGTATTTAATACCAGTATTTTCAAGTGCATCTTTATTATGCTAATAATAGATTTTAAAACATTCCGTTTCTGGGGAGAAAAAAGATTCTTGGGGAAATAGCTGTATTTTTTGACAGTGTGATGAAATTGTGGAGGGAACAGGGTGAAGTCGCTGCTTAATGGGTTTGTGGAGAACAGCTGTTAAAATCATTAAACTGTTAGTTCTTTGCACAGGTTCAGATACAAATGTCTGCTTTCATTATAATAAAGGTGCTATTCAGAAGCATGCTTTGAACAGCTTGTCTTACAAGGTGTCCAAAGGTTTATTTACAGATCCACCAAAAGCCAAAGCCATTTCCTACCAAATATGACTAGGTCGAACTCAACATAAGCAAAGTAATTCACGTATATCTTGGAACTTTCGTGTTACCTTTAGCCCAGCCAATAGGGGCAGTAGTGAACCCATTTACATGAATGTATGCTAGTGTGTTGCAGATGGCTGACAATTGCAACTTCAAATCCACAGATATTATTAAATAATGGCAACTTTGTATGATACGCATTTTGGTTGCGTAATGTACCCTAAAGTAACTCACGGATTCAGCTGTCACAGGTTTGGATACTGTCATACGGATGGCAGTACGATAGAAGACATTTGGTCTGACAATGGGTTGTAGTATATTTTTATAGATCCACCAGGGCACACAAGCAAACATTTGTAGGAACAAGACAATCAACACTAAAATGTATTCTTTTAATTATCCCAACAGTGTGGACTATAATTTCTAAAAGGTGTGGTAATGTGTTAACAAAGGCAATCGCTCACTGAAAATGGGGCAGAATTCATTTCAAAGGCCCAATAGCAATCGCCATTTCACCTTACATTTCCTGTGTAGTACCACGCAGCTGAACAGGAGATACAGCCAGTAACTCCATTGCCACTTGAGTGACAGGTGAGAACCTTACTATTTGCAATGTACAGCATAGTTGGAAAATGAACAGAGAAAGTACTTTAATAGGAGAAATGATTTCCAGGTATGATACTCCAATTAGTGACTGTTAATCGTTTCCACACAATTAGTGACAGTTATCTAATGAAGAATGTAACCAGGCGCTGTAGTATATCACAGTTCCTCTGCTTGGGGGGGGGCCCTCCCCATGTCCTTCCAACCTCACCACCTCAGGGGCATGATGGGACATTGGCGGACTACGGAGTATTCATCTGACCACATGAACAGCAGACACAATAACAGCCGAGTGTCTATGAAACGCTTTGAAGGAGAAACCACAAACAGACAAATAGTAATGACATTTGGCGAACAAGCAGATCTCATTCTCGCATTCAGAACTTTAAAAAGTGAGAACGTCTCAAGAACTCATAACCGTATGGACATTTAAATTCATCACAGTAGTTTAAACAATATAGCCCATTAATAACGCCTTCCAATTAGATAACTTTATACATTTAAAACAATGTAAAAATTGTAACGGAAAAACAAAGAGAACCATGAACAGTTTCGCTTTACGGAACATAAAAGCCCTTGAAATGAGAACATCGTCAGTCGGGTCTGGGATCGGAACACGCCCTCCGCGGGTTTAATTGCTCTCTTCCATTTCCTTCTTGAGGCTGCGGAGAGAAAACCCTTGTTAGTAAAACCGTACGAGCCATCAACACGCTGGCTGAAGGGGTTTCAGCAGGAGGACCATTACCTCTTGAGATAAGCGTGGACATTGTCGTAACCATGGTATTTAGCCAGGTACACCAGGACTCCGGTAGCACAGCGTCCCTCCCGCGCCCTACAGAAGCTGCAGTTGCAGATCCCTCTGCATGGTGGACACCGCCACTCCTGGGGAGCATTAAGACAAGGTCAACTCCGGCGGAAGGCTCTTATAGCAGGAAGAACCAGGCGGATGGGTCCTCTTCTTGATGGCTGAGGGGTGAGCGGTACTTACGGGATCCAGCAGGGCATCTCGGACCTCCTCCCCGTAGCGGTTACGGAGACACGGGCCACAAAACTGACCCCGGACTCCCACACATTCCGGGTTACGACAGTTGGTCTTTGTGTCGATCGTTTTCTGCCGACACTGGTGGCAAGTGGATCCCTACGGTGAACAAACCGGGGGGGGGGGGGGGGGGGGGTTAATTCGGAAAGAACCGGACAATTGTTTGAATGGAACTTCTCACTTGTTCATTGTCGGTAGCACCGTTGGGGAATAGGAGCTTACCGTGGAGCTGTTGTACACCTTCTCCCTCACGTTGCTGGCAATCAGATCCAGCTCCGTCTGGGTGATTTCCTCCACAGGCCGGACCACGTGAGGAATGGCCATCACCCCGTTGTAGCTCCGCCGCCGAGGCTCCTTCTGGAAACACGAGCATGTCAACCAAACTGATGACACCCCGGACTTCATTATTATCCAGCTTGACACTCCGGGTCACCTACAAAACCCTGAGGTCAGAGGTTACTGCCACGTACCGGCTCGTCCACTTCCTCATAGTAGCGACTCCGGCGCACCAGGCTGAACTTATCATCCTCCTCCGTCTCCGGTGGGGGGCTGGGGGGTCCGTCCACGGTGGTACGGGAGCGGGTGTGGGGCCGAGTGGTACGCTCTGGGTTCCTCCTGCGGGGTCCTGGGGTTCCCAGAGACTTGCGTGGGGCGTGGCGGGGCTGGTGATGGAACAAGACGTTCAGCCCAAGTACAGACATTTTAGCTGAATATTTTTTTAAAACAGTATTTGGGTTACACAGCCTCCTTGCTTCACTAACCGAGTTCATCATGGGCAGGCTTCTTGTTCTTGAGAAGCCAGGTATTTTGTTGAGCTCTGCCATCAGCTTTGCAAGCTAACCAAAATAATTGGGAAAATAAATCATAAATTAGCACACAAATGTCTACTCGCACACCACTTAGAAAACGACTCTGAATGAAGCGGTCGTACCATCGCTTTGTTCTCCCGGATATTAAGCGCTCTCTTGTCCAAGAAGTTGTCAGCATCAGGGTCTGTCTCTTTTTTGGTTTCTTTAGTGATGACTTTGGTCTGTTTAGAGGGTTCTTCAGCAGTAGTCGTTTTCTGGCTGGCCCTCCTTGTTGGGAACTTCATTGCGACCTTAAGGGTCTGGGACCGACGAAGCCTCTTTTGAGGAATTACAGACTCCTCTGTGTCAGAGTCCATGTTCTGAAACATTCAGTCCCTCTTATCAAAGCACATCTAAAACATTGTTGTGTATGGTAGCGACGGCTGTGTAAAATAAATTACACTGGTAATTTCAAGAAGACAACTCACCATGGCGGTCATTTCATTGCTGAAGGTGCTCTCCTCAAACCCACTGAGCGATTCTTCCTCCGAGCTGGCCTCAAACACCTTGGCTCTCTCTGCAACCCGCTTTGCTTTCCTAAAGTTATTTTTCTGTGTTAAGTTAAATAGAAAATGTCATAGATATATTTAACCAGGGAAGTTGAGAACAAATTGCCAAAGGCATTCAATTGCAAGTCAAGACACAGAACAAATACTGTAAAATCAAAATGCAGATGAACAAATAAACTATACATTAGATAGATAAAACAGACAAACATTATATTACAATAAATACAGCAAGACACAGAGGTTTGGCAGATTCAGCAGGTGCAATTATCAGAAAGTTACTAATTTGTTTATTTTTGAAAGTGTGAGGTGTTATAAGTGTCTAGCTAAATCGTTTTTGCAAACGTGGCAAATTTTTCTATCTACTGTCATTTCGTTTTATCAAAAGGTAACTATTTGATGTATGTAGCGTAGGATCAAGCAAATTGTAAATGGATATCAAGTTGGCAATTTGCTTTACCGTCACTGCAAAGCCGCCATCAGAACCGAAACTGTCACAACTGTCATCGGAGGAGGATGATGATGTCTCCATGGGTACGAGAGGTACGTTACGGAAGCTCCGCAAACTCATCCTCGTGGATGGTGACTGGGGGACCTGCTGGGGTCGGGCAAACAAGAGGTAAAAGTTAGCGGTCTGAGGCCTTACACGACCACCCTACTGGTGGAGAGAAGTACGAAACACAATGAGGTCGGGGGCTAAAAGGTTCAATTGAGAACCCAACAATGGAAAACAAATGTATGTAATCTGTGTGTTACACATAAAGAGCAATAGTTAAAATATTCTGCCGCTACTTTGACTGGCAAACCGCCAAGTTACATTTCTTGTTGTCTAAACAATGGGATGTACCTAGCAAAACAAAACGGTAATTGCTATTAACCCGTTTGAACAAGGCATGAACAATAACAAACTTAGCCATTGCTAGTGAACTTGATTTGAATGGTTGTTTTGCAACTTTTTACTGTACACTACAAACATATTGCTAGCCAACTACTGTACTTGATCAAAATATGAATAAAGAGGTCTCACATACATTAGTAAACTACCCTAAATGTACCAAATAACTATCCAAAACAAATTTAAATAATAGATTCTATTGCAAATATTGATTCATGTTTGTGTAAGTTAAATCCGACTGTAGCCAACAAGTTCCCTTCTTTGTAGATAAAAGGTAAAAACAATATCTTCAATTATTGTGCAGGAATAACTTACCTTCGTGCGAGTGGGGCGCATTTTGTTTAATTTATTGTTTTCTTCCGATAAACTCTGCAAAAACCCGAGTACGCGTTCCTGCAGTTCTTTTATGAATGCAAGAATACCTCCAGTCTTGCAGATGGGACCGAGATATTTCCCGCGCCGTGAAAGTGTCCAGAAAGCTGTATAACCGTTTGTTTTCAAAGACAAGCGCAAGAGAATGTATAAGGCAAAAATATAGGACACAAAAAAGTTTGAATGTTACTTAAAACATTTCAGCTAAATATGTTTATTTTTGTGCAAATGTCAAACAATGATTATACATACACAGATGCAGTAATTGTAACCTTTCAAGCCCTAAACCGTGGCGCGAAAGTGTATCTTAAATATTTGCATAAAGGGGCGGGTTTGTTGAAAATCTCCCGCGTTCTTTACATCAGGTGTGGCCGTATAGACTAGACTACAACTTTAGTTTTACACCACGTATTTTTATATTATGTTTTCAAAATAATCCATATATACTAAAACGTTCAGAAATTCAAGTAAAATATGACATTTTCTGGCTAAATATCTAAAAAAATAAAAGTTTAAGATCCAGTAGGGAACTGTGACTAACAAACTATTCTGAGCTGTAATGTGTAATATGTTGTTTATAACTGCATATTATACCTTATTTAACCATGACATTTTATGACATTGGAGTTTGGATAAAATTGGCACATACCAGCACGTTTTGTGTCTTGGATGAATAAAGATTTCTCAAGAATGATTGGAGCACTCGATTAGGCCTTTATGGTATGAGTGGCTAGACTGAGGCCCCTCCTCAGTATAAGGTGACAAGCTGCCTAAGGGACTGAGAGCCTGATTAAAAATAGTCCCTCAAAATCAAACAATTTAGCTTGAATATCAAGTGCTACATCTGGCTAATACCATCCTTGCAGTGAAGCATGGGGGTGGCAGCATCATGCTATGAGGATGCATTTTAAAGGCAAGGACAGTTTAAGGTTCAGGGAAAGATTGACTTAACAAAAATACAGAGGTCCTTGAAGAAAAGCACACAACTTCAGAGTGGGATGAAGATGAATCTCTCAGCACAACAATTACCCAAAGCACACATCCAAGACCATGCTGGAGCAGTTTTTGGTGAAGTCTGTGAATGTCCTTGAATAGCCAAGCCAAAGCCTGTACCTGAACCCCATTGAATTGTGTGGAGACCAATCCTACACATTAAAACTAACAGAGCTTGAGAGAATCTGCAAGGAATGATGGCCAATTGAATCCATTCTAAATGAAGTCTATAGCACAACAACATGTGAAGAAGGAGAATGGGTCTGAATACTGTATGACAAATCCATTTTGGCTCAGTAGAACCACTTTAAAAACAAATGGTCAAAAATCCCAGACTGTAAAGTAAAACAATATAGACTTTACAATTTACCTCAAAAATTGCCCACTAGACATGATATATAGGATTGTTGCATTAAAGTATATTTTGTTACTTTTCAGTCGAGAGCAAAACATTTTCTTTTTAATCAAAAATATTAGTTCTGAAAGCAACGTAAAAGCAACGTAAAATAAACATTGCAATCAAATATTTTGTAATAGAGCGCAAATTGTTATGCATTTTTATGCAAATTGGTGCTGCCCTTTTATTACCAAGGATTATATTAAGAACAAAACCTTTATTTGAAAAACAAACTTTGCTGTTAAAACGTATCAAACTCTAGTTTTTCATTTGAACTTTTGATCACACAGCTGTGGGCGGGCTTTATTGAGAGTTGTGGAAGATGCCTCTCATTTTTTGAGTGTGGCTCCAACTAATACTGTTCAGCCTTTCCTTGAAGCCTCGTCTTAGCTTTCAGAACAATTATTATGGAAAAAGATTAAAAAGAAAAAGTTTTGCTCCCGATTGAAAGACACAAATGTACCTCCATAGTAAAGTAGCCGCACCCATTTCAAATGACCCATTAGTAGATCCTTCCATAGCAACAGTAAAAAGTTATATTATAGGTTAACCTGCTGTCTAGTCTACTTTAAAACAGCAAATTGTCTTTAACTTCGACCACCCCGCCCCCCTCTCCTTGGTCTTCCTCTGATTGGTTTATTGTCCTGTCGGGGTGACCTTTTGTGACGCTCTACTTTAATCCATCCTCCTTCACTGACTTTAACCACATCTTGCTCAGCACTGGGGCTTTCTGACATGCCAGGTATCAACCTGGACCGGTTCTGAGTTGCTGCACTTTGAGTATTGGGCCGATGTCGCCCAGTTTGCTGTAGAGGTCGGCCGGACCTATTCTGTGTGAATTTAACCCTTGTGTTGGACCACCCGTTTCTGTGGTGTCCCCCCGTTTCAGTCGACCAGTTGCCATTGTTGCCGCTGTGCCTGCGGTAACTGTGCACCGACATGGCACTGTGTGGCCGATCGAGCTCCAAGGCACTCTCTGAAGTGGTGCTGGAGGGGCTGCTGCCCTTTGACCCCAAGTAGAGGGGGGAGAGCAGGGCAGACAGGCTGGCAGAAGGGGACGAGCTCCGGGAGCACCAGGCAGACTGCGGGCTGCGGCTGGGAGACCTCCGCACAGCTGCAGCATAAGAGGAGGCCTGGTCCCCATACACAGACAGGAACTGAGAGAGGGTGGGCGTCTCGGAACCTTGGGTCGGGGTCCGGCCACCGTGCTGTTCCGCTGCTGATTGGTTCTTCAGCTGCCTCTGCCTCAGACTGTACATCCATCTCTTATCCACATCTGGAAGAAACACATCCCTGGAAGTTGGCTACACACTCTATATCAGGGGTGGGAAAACTACGGCCCGAGGGCCCCCGAGGCTGTCCCATCCGGCCCACGGAATGTAATACAATTATTTTGGGGGGAATTAAAAAACCAACTCACCAGCCCATTCTCATACATCTGAGTCAGAATTTTAACTATTTACATCTTATATGGGATCTACTGTACATATGTAATGTATGTTTTCACTTTTGCCCTTTTCTGGCCTCCAAATCAATTATGATTAACAAATTACAAAAACAAATGTGGCCCTCCATTTCATTTCAAAATCCTGATGTGGCCCCAGAGCCAAAATATTTGCCCACCCCTGCTCTATATAGATGTGTGTTGACATTTGTGCATTTTGTTTTCGGACTTCAAATGAACTGTTTGGTAATTAAGTTGGCATCCAAACCACAAAAGAAAGTTCACCTTTTAAGTTTGTTCCAGATTGGCCTTCAGTGTTGAACTGGGTTGTTTCTATCACCAGCTCTATAGCCAGGATCTCATCTTGTCTACGGGTCGTGTTCCATCTAACAGGATGGCTTTGTCTTGTACACCTTGGGGCTCTTACAGCGTTCTAGTAGCAGGTACAGGGAAATAACGGTTACTGTAAAGAGTTCTAAACTGTTTCCTTGTAAAGAATTCAAAATTCAAAAATGTTTCCTTGTAGCTCAATTGCTACCACAGGGAAGGGAAGTTGAGACGGGGGGGCAGGTAAAAAAAATCACTATTTATTACTTTACAGTCCACCGTGTTCATTCATTAAACTGTATAATTCTCATGATTCTAAAAAAACATAACGACAGTGTAATATAATACTGTAAGGGTCCTGTCACCGAAGGGGAATGTTTCCAAGGCCTCACCTCATAATTAACAGTGCAGTCAACGATCTGATTGTCCCGTAGTCCAACTACCCATTTGTCCATCACAAAGGGCGGCTGTTAGGAAACATCAGTGGTTTACTGTTTGTTATTAATAGTCACACACACAGTGAATTTGGAAAGCATTCACACCACTTCTTTCTCCACATTTTGTTGTGTCATATACTTCATTTGTATTTGATTTGGTCTTTGGTCTCATCAGACCAGATCTATATATTCCCTCATGCTCTCAAAATCCTTCAGACGACCTGTCATATGCGTTGTACTCAGGAGTGGCCTCAGTCTCCGTGTTGCAGAGATGGCTTTCTGGAAGATTCTCTGAAAATGCTGAAGCGCTGTTAAAGTGGCCATTGGGTTCTTGGTCACCCCCCTTGACCAAGGTCTATGTCAAAAATATATTTAACCAATTATGAAGGAAGTCTATAACACATCAAAATGTACAGAAAGTGAAGGCGTCGGAATAGGTTCTGATGGCACTTTAGCTACCTCTGTGCACCTTCAACTGTAAAACAACATTCATTCAAGAAGTTATGAAATGTGTCAAGAGATAAAGGACAAGAGTGACTTTTCATTTGATGCTATTTCGGCATATTGGCCTAAGTAATTCTTCTGATCCCACCTTGGTCATCTTTAGAACTTCCACATCCTGTCGGTTGGCGTTAAAGGTCACGTCTTTGATGTAGGTTACTGCAACCTCATCTCCATCAAATTCCATGAACATCTTCCATTTGCAGTCCTAAAAAACAGATATACAGTGTATTTATTTTGTCCTGCCCACACCTAAAACTTGGTGGTTTTCCCCAAAAAATAAAAATGAAATATAACCGCAGTCAGTGGAGAATTCTTTTTTTCCCTAAACCAACAGCACAGCCTAGAGGTAGTAGATTGAAATTAACAATTTCTTGTTTGTACTGTGAATTATATGAAATCCTGATCAAATTGGGCCAGAAAACGGGTTATGTATTGTTTAAATTTAATTTAGTATTTGATTGTCATTTAGTATTTAATAGCAATTTGATAATGCCATTACCTAGCATCTACTGTCTTGCTAGCCGTCAAATAAGAACAATAATTTTGCTTTGAGCTTGTTTGCTTTTTGATGGGCTGTCAGAATCCCACAGTGAATGACATGTCCTTGAAATATTATGGCATGAATGATGAAATGTGGTACATGACAATATTTGCAACCTATATATTTATTTGACTTCCGAGGGTGAACAAAAGTGTATATGGTAAATAAACAAAAAAACAAATCTTCTGTAGGAGGTAGGGGTTGTAGGATCTTGACACAAGCTGCTATTGTCGGAAAATAATACATCTGGGTAATGCAAATATTATTCCAGTTAGGTGAAAATAAAGTATTTAGTCTCTGCAGAAGGGACACAGGGATCAAATCCTCACGACGAAATCCACATTTCAGCAAACCCCAAGTCCGCGCTCCTGCTGAATATTGCATGCTGACAAAGCAGTAATGATTTTGCCATCCCCAAAAAAGCCAGGCGAGGAGCTACAGGTCACTGCTTAGCCACACAGAGTTCACAGTGTGGGCCAATCTATTGTGTGCGGATCACAGAGGAAGACATCAGAGGAGTGGCACTAACACACTTGCCTGAGGAGTCTCAGCCCACTCATGCACTGTCCCCAGGGGCCGGCTGGGTCTCAAAGGGGGAGCTAGCGTAAGGAGGGCTCTGGCTCCCCTACGCGCCAGGCCCTGCGTCGGCCCTGGCCAGCCTCACCGGGGCCCCGTGGTCCACGCCGGTCTAATCACTCCGGCAGAAACAATGTCGGGTAATGATGCCCGAGACCGGAGTGCGTCTAATGACAACTCATACATAATTCAGCACCTTTCACTTGGCTGCGTGGTGATATCCTCATTAGAAGGGGACTCTCAGTGGTTGTCAGATGGTGGCCGCACAATCGCAGGCCCTCATTTTGTCTTTGAGAAGTGCAGCTGCTTCCATGATACAGCGGCAACGAGGGGCGAGAAAGGAGGAAAAAAAAAACGGCAGTGCGGGTTTGTTTTATTTAGTGCAAAAAAAAAAAAAAAGAAAAACCTTCCAGTTTGTAAAAACAAGCCTGACACGGAACCTGACACCAGGCAGGGGAAAATAATTAGCTCTCATTTTCTCAGCCTCCTGTTTCCTTCTCCCCGCTGTGTTTTCTACCCACTAAACCACCACATGTCAGAAGAAATGGGAGGCAATTAGCAGGCTCGTTTCAGCCCCGCCGAACGCACTGAAAGGGGACTATTTATGATGGGACAATGAACAGCTGAAAGATTAAATAACATTTGCCTTTTAAAAAGAAAATGACTTCTGGCTAAATGGGCTATTTTTGATTAAATTCAAACAGCAAGTGGAGAAGCAGCCTTTTTCTACCGTTTGAGACCCTAACAAAGGACGGTGAGCAAGTGGGGGTGGATGCGATGCATGGCTTTAGATGAAATATTTCTTCATCCGTTTCCCTTGCATGGACGTCTTGTGAAGGCGAAGCGTGCCCAGTGGTCAGTGTTTGCTGGGGTTTGATGGGGACCATTATAAGCATCGTTATATAGAGAAATGCAGTCTTGAAGAAGAGCATTTCCAGCTTGACGTACGACTTTCAAGCTGATCTGACTACAACAAGTTTGAACACTACAGTATGTGCATTTGAACCAGAGCTTAGACATCCATTCGCCATGAGACACGAGGGATTTTTAAATTCAATGAGAAAATATTTAAAATGAAATACTCGGATGACAATATTCTATTATTCCCTCCAATACATATTGGATATTTTGGATAGAAGTGTCCATTGAAAGCCTACCGAATGATCTGTTCCCGCTTTCCAGTGGTATCCAAACACCAGCTCTAGATGAACGGTCTTACTCCTTTCCTCCTCCTCCTCCACCTCCCCCACCTCCTCATCCTACAGAAAATAGATCTTAAAGCTGGATACAATGCAAAGCATTTCTTAACATTAAAGGGAAATGACGTATACTGTGCAATATCATTGTATAGTCAAAGACAAATTACGTATACATGTACATTACCGTCATAACATTAGAGTGAAATTACACACAATACCATCATATTCATCATATCAATATTAAAGAGATTAAATACTGAAGAGAAGTGACATATAAAATACCTTAATCAGTGGAGGAAAGTGGAAGAGACCAAGGTAATCATTGGTTAACTTCTCAATTTCACTCTGTTGGGAAAAACATATTACACTGTTAAATAATGCAAATGACTGACAAGTTTCATTTGAATAAATCTCAGACGACTGACATGTTTCATTTGAATAAAGCTCGGACGACTGACATGTTTTCAGTCGTTTGTTTAATAAAGCCCAAATGACGGGCATGTTTTCGTGGGTTTGATGGGAGTCCCCGTACCTTGAGGTGGATGATGTGACCTTTGGACTTGACCCCTAGGTCCCGCATGTCTGTTTCGGTGAGTAACAACAGCCTTTTGCCGGTAATGTGATTCTCCTTAAACAGGTCCCCGTACAGCTGCAGACCACACGTCCCTTCACCTGAGACCAGATGACATGTGACCATGGGTTCGTTTATTCAATCAGTTGTCCATTGGGAGAAATAAGTGACTTAAAAAAATTACCTTCCCCAAATATCTGCTGCATCCAAAAGTACTGCGGGTTTGGTTTGGAAAAGCATTAATATTCATTAGCAGTGGAGCCATGATTGTTTTTAATGACTAATTAGACACAGGGAGTAGTTGATTGATACTGACCACGTGTTCCTCAGTCCAGGAATGAATATGGAGGGAGGGTAGAAGCTGTGGGAACAAAAATCCTACAAGATTACACCGCTTTAATGCTCATGTAATGTAAACATCAGTGCGTGAAATGCCGCATTCAACATATTACATAACACATTCTTTAGATGCCTACTTTTTTTTAAGACATGTTTATCCATTCTTAAAGCAATGTAAATTGTCCGATATCCTTCTGACTAGTGAATTTTATTGACGAATAATGTACTGTTCATTAAGTGTAACCAAGCTGAACCGAGCCAGTCAAAAATCAAGATTTCATCATTATCACTACGAGGCTGCTGTGTGGGAACGAGGCAATGAGGGAACGGAGGGGAAGACGGCTAAATGAATGACTAATCTGATCATCCTCTGTTTGCTTCCCACGGCATTTGATAACAGCCCAGACCCAGAGCTGAATGGCAATAATCTCTCTAGATGGCATTCAAAGAGGACCATTTCAGAATCAGCGCAATACAGTCCTTGTGAACCTCCTCACCCCCAGCTGGATGTTCCGCCTACTGCAGTGGTTTGATTCGGAAGTAAACACATTCAAAGACACACACGCCCCCCGACTGCCAAAGTTCCATTACAGATATTGCCTAATTAAAGTGACATTATATCGCATTTCGAGCTGCCATATTGTATTTCACAAATTACTTGCATCCTTTATTAAAATCTAAAGTGTGGTGTTGACAAAGGCAAACAGCTTTTAATTGAAGGGAGTGTGTGTGTGTGTGTGTGTGTGGGGGGGGGGGTCAGCAGAAAGTCAGCAATTTGAAGTGGAGTTCAGTAGTTCACACAACTGTGCCCCCCTGTGGAGTGGCAACATATGGTAGCAAGGTGATTATACAGGTAACAGAGGTGCCCGCCATTAGAAACTGTTGGCTTCAACACAAGTCGACTGAATTCCATGCAGCGTGTCAGTTTCCAAATGGGAAATTAAACAGGTATTCTCAGTACATTCAGAAAATATCCATAATGCACCCTGCTGGATTGCAGGACATGGAACAGTGTTTGGTTCTTTTCTTTATAAACTGCTTGGTGTTTCAGATATGAGATGATAATAATAGATATTTTATTAGCAATTGTAATGTATGACAATGACAGATTATTTAAGAGAAATTTACATTTATGAACAGAAATGGCATCTAATCTCCTGGGAGGCCAATCGGATCAGTCTGAAGGCCACACGCCTAATAGGCCCGTGAAATAAAATAACCCAACTGATGGTTAAAAACCTAACCAACAACTGTTTGTAAAATGTAAACGATCCAACACCTAGGGTAATTCATGCAAACTAACCAAGAATGTGTTCCGTACACTATTTCATGCAATGCAAAAAATTACTGTCCCAGCAAAACTATTTTGCCCTTACTTTCTTGGATACATTTATAATATTGTGCTTAACAAACTTTTGATTCATGAAATTATTTGAAACCATGTATTTACTTATTTTCAAATATGTTTTTTAAAATGGGATTCAAGAGGACTAGATAAAGAGAGGTAAAGGGTGGAGACAGAGAGGTGAAGGGTGGAGACACATAGAGGTAAAGGGTGGCGACAGAGAGGTGAAGGGTGGAGACACATAGAGGTAAAGGGTGGAGACAGAGAGGTGAAGAGTGGAGACAGAGATGTAAAGGGTTGAGACAGAGGTGAAAGGTGAAGACACAGAGAAGAGATGGGTGGAGACAGTAAGGTGAAGGGTGGAGACAGAGAGGTAAAGGGTGGAGACACAGAGAGACATAGTGAGGTGAAAGGGTGGAGAAGGGAATTGAACAATGTTCAGTGGCGGAAGCCAAATATAATCAACATATTTAACAAACATTTTTAAACCAAGAGGAAATATAAGCAAAAATCCAAAGCAGGTAGTTCAATGAGAAAATGTTTATTGAAAAACAAGGAACAGTAAAGATGCAGAAAAAATAGGCTCACATCAAAAAGCTGTTGGTATAAATAGAGTTATGACACACCATTAAAGAGACACTACTGGACCAAGAAAGTAATAAAAGAAGCTTGCATATGTTCTATTGCAACTTTAAGTATTCAGCAAAGCACCTCACTAATTGGTTGACGTTCACAACGTTTTAAGGAGTTCACACTACGTTAATGGAAAATCTCTAACTACACAAAAGGATTTACAACATACATACATCACAGTGAAACAGGTGAAACCTGCAGCCCAGGCTCCTTGGTGCTGGATGGAAGGCATTAGCTATGTCTAAAACGAGATTCCACGTGTCCACGAATAGCTACACTCACAGGGCATTTTGGTGAGGGCACTAAAGGTGAACTTCAATCGCCTCGCTAGGAGCTTAATATCACACACTTTGTTCAAATTGTTGGTGTCGATGAAAACATCTTTAACTTAAAGAACTTCACATATCCTCTCTTTAAGACACACTGTTATTACTTAATCAAGCATTCACGTAGCGCTTAAAGCTATCTACCATTGAACAACAAATGAAGGGGGAATGAAGCTCATGTGCGGTTGTTAATGACGACAGGCTCCTGTCAAAGCGTGGTCATCTGAGGTCTGTGGCCCTCCCCTCCAACGTCTTGATTGCCTGTATCTGTTACATCCGTCTGACAACCAGCACAGTGAACCAAGACTTCACTGGGACCCTTTGAGAGGGGAGGAACACTCACAGTGCACTTTGCAGTCCAGACAATTCCTTACATGGTGTAGAGTGGAAGGCCACTCGGAGGGCTGTCGTTTAACGGGGCTATCAGGAAACTTTCTCTCGCTCCCGCTGACACGGGGGGTCAGCCGGGGGACACGGCATGTACTTTCTCATCCCGGTGAGAGACTCAATCCCGGCGACTGCGCTCCAGCACATACAGGAACAAATTGGCCAATCTTAATGTCAGCGAAATGTCACTTCATCATAAAAGCTTTGCCTCCTCAATGCAACTTGCTCACACGGCCCTTTCCTCACAGCATGGCACTGTGCGTCCAGTACATTAGGCATAAATGACATCCATAAGGGCCGTATAGGTTGGAAGGGTTCTAATGTATTCTGTTCATCCGGATGGAAGAACATCTCTTTGGATGGGGTTGGTTTTTTTAAGTGCAAAAAGAAAAAGGGACAGAAACGCAGAAGAAATCAATACGCTATTAGGTAATGACCGACGTTGTGACTGATGTTATGACTGGCGTTATGGTAATGACTGATCAAAGCTTGCGTCCGTCGCGTCCGGTGACGTGCGAAGGGACGCGCAGGGGAGCTCGTAAGGCCGAGGTTTGGACGCGGGCCGAGGAGCCGCGCTCTAGTCCCGGGGGCTCTAGTCGCTGTCGTCCCAACAGGTGAGGTTTGACCTCCCCAGAGCCATGTTGATTTTGTGGCCCTCTCTGACACTGCTGGACTTGGAAGACTTGTTCCTGGCCCCCATGTTGACCTGCATGCCAGAGGGCATGACCGGGCCCCCCATGTCCAAGGGAAACACGTCCCCAAAGCCCCTCATCATGGCCTGCAGACTCATCCTGTCCACCTCCCCGTTACTGGAGGACGTGATCTGACACGACATCTCCGAACTGTTCGACTCCTCCGTCTGAGACTCATAGAAAGACTCGGTGCTAATCTTTGCAGCCACAGGTAAGAAGAGCTGAAAGGGGAAAGGAGAGGACAGAGGACAGGATGGCAGGAAAGACAGAAGGAAAAGAAGGCAGGAAATTAGTCTCAGAGCTCCGACACCAAGAGGAATGATGAAACATGAAATTATTTTTTAATACCTAATAAGAAAGGAGACTGTGATATCTAAAAGGGGAGAGTCTATACAGTAACTTGGAGTGTTAGAGAGGGCTGTCCTGAAAAGATTGGATTCTACAGGACAGATTCAAGTAAGAGAAACGGGGACACACTAAGAATGAAGAGGTATTGACTTTCCTGACAGATGTAGGAGATACCGTATCTCTAAATAACAGTACTAATTCTTTGAGCCCACATCAGGAGGGTGTATCTATATCCATTTCCAAAGCATGGACATAGCATGCACTAGCACACAACACAATTGACAGGACAAAGGATCCAGTGTAATGCCCGACAGGGTGTTATTCTGCTGTATTAGTGCTCCAGTGTGGAAACCAAATCCAGCCAAGCCTAGTGGAAATGGCATGTTTTAGGACAAAATGTGTTACATGCAAAAACCAATACCAGAAACCAGAGGTCAAGGCCTGGTGTGATGTCTATTTTCAAACTGCACATTGAAACAGCCCCCCCCACACACACACACACAAGCAAAGTGTTTCAGCGTGACAAAAAACTGCGATTACACTTCTAATTATGACTGATGGGCAATGGAAGCTCACTGACACAATCAGATGGAAATCAACACCATGAGGGAACAACTGAAACAACCCTCAGAGCCCTCAGAGAAACTCAGTGAGCCAGAACCTGGTATTTACAGGAGCACTCCAGTCACATGACCATCTGAAATGTCTTTCCTGAGCTACCGTACAAACAAATCATTGGTTTAAAAGACAATATAAGCACGGCCACTGATTGTAGCCCATTAAAAACACAGAGAGAGCAGTGCATCCCCCTTCCAAAATGACTGTGATCGTAGGGGACATATCTGAGAAAGGGTCCATTTTAGACCAGATGATGTCAATCTTAGACAGGCACTTTATTAATACGCTGTTTTTGGAATAGCTTGGCAATTGCAATGGGGTGATCATGTGATCAAAGTGCTTTTTTATCATTTAGATTTTCCATCCATCACGTTGAATGTCATTCAGTTTCCTCTGTTCCAGACAGTCTGAAGCAAAGTGTAGTTTCTCTCTGCACGTGACCTTGCAGAAGAACGCATTAGAGGTGGTACTAAGTGTTCTGTGACTAAACGCCAGTGGTTGAAGTTGTGCTAAGGTGGTGGTGCTGTGTAGCGGGTGTAGCAGGGTGTAGCAGGCTACGGACAAACTTACTGGGGTGTTGGACTGCTCGATGAGCTTACGCTCCCACATCTTCAAGCGACGTTCTCTCTCTTTCAGTTCCTGCTCTTTGGTGCTCAAGTCCCTCTCCAGCTTCTTCAGTCTCTCCAGTGTGGCTTCAATCTCACACCTGTAGTACAGGAAGTGTTGGGAAGTGTTCAGGATCCAGGGTCATCAGCATCATTACACATGTCTCTGCACGTCTAAAGGCGTCAAACCGTGGATGAGATAGGCCTACATGCACTAAACAAGCATATTTCTCACTTTGACATCAACGCGGTACAAATGCAGACGCTCTGGGTTTTGAATGTGTACACCAAGTTTGGATTGTGTCCTTTGTGTGACAACCCCTAAGGTCACACACGGTAAAGCGACAGA
>JACXGK010004873.1:20762-35939 GCA_016801125.1 Novumbra hubbsi
CCACCCCCCCCCCCCCCCCCCCCCCCCCCCCCCCCCCCCCCCCCCCCCCCCCCCCCCCCCCCCACGCCTCAGAGACTTCCCACTTACCCTCAAAACTTCCCTCATAATTGATTCTCTTGCTTGTCGGTTTCCTGACAAAGACTCTCAGTATTTCTCGCCCTCCTACCCTGCTATTATAGCGGGTTTCTCTTTTTAATACAGCTCACACCTCCCCGAACTCAGACTCGCCCATTTTTTCTCTCCAACCTCCCCAGTTCTGCCTCTCCGCTCTGATCCAGACACACGGGGTAAAGAGTCTCTACATGCTCTCCTGCACTGTGGCCAAACGGTCTTAATATGGAATGCTGCAGCTAGAGCCCACGAAGACATCATATAGGGCAGCGAGCCGCTTCTGACAGCCACTATTACACAAACGGCCACATTGAAAGTGGAGGACACAGACAGCCTCTGTTCCCCAGGGCGGTCTGGTGAGAGTGGGACCCTGCCGCGTTACCAGATCTACACCGGGGATCATGTGTATATACCAGACCTGCAGGCAGGTCTACTGTAACAATAACCTAAGTGCCAATGGAAAAACACCCTTAAGCTCTTCACACCCTTAAGCTCTTCACAACTTTCTACCTAGCTGTAGAACCACGGAGAAGAGTGGCAGATCGTTGGCACCCTGTATCTGTGTGTAACTCAACCAGAGCTGGCCCCCAGCGGCTGCATTCACATTTGAGTCATTTAGCGGAAGCTTCTGTCTGCTCTGGGACCTCAGACTGACCGAGGACTGACCGGGGACTGACCGGGGACTTCCCAACTGACCGGGGACTGACCGGTGTCTGACCGGGGACTGGACGGGGTTAACAAGAAAGCAAGACGCAACTCTCCTGCAACCCCTGTGGTCACTTCTAATAGGAGCCCGGGCCAAACCGCTGCTTGTTCACAAGGAGGACAGACTGGAAAGTGGGGCCACTACTGTGCTTCATGTACACATCAGCCGGCTGTTCCAGATCCAGGCACGTAGCAGCTGACACCGGATAGGCTGAACCTGCTGCTACCTAGTCTGGCCATTTACATACTTGGACTTGGAAAAGATGTTGATCATTTATGTGAGACCTAATGGGTATAGAGAGGAATGATTTCCAGATGAAGGATTCTTCCAAAATTCTGATATCAGAGCAACTTTAAAATATCTACATGTATAGTCAGATGTCCCTATCGACGGCCCACAAAGCAGCATTGGCAGGAAGTTGGACCTGTTCATACAGGATACTAAGTCCCCATACCTCCACTCAGCCTTGTTGTGTAGGAAGGAGTAGCACTGTTCAGGAAGCTTGCTATCATTAGCCATAGACTCCAGTGTTGCAATGATCTGTTTGAACATTGGCCTTTCCTAGATGAAAATGGTGAAAGGAAACAAAATTTGATGACATTCATAAGCCTGTCTGTAGTATATCAATTTGAGACCGCTGGACGGGTCCATAAACAAAACCACACGTATTAGCCTTCGAAGTACAGACTAGCCCCGAGTCTTTCATCCAGTAACAAGTGTGGAGATAGTACAGCATTACCTTGGGCTCAGTCAGCCAGCACTTCCTCATTAGCTCAGCAAAACTGTCAGGACAGCTACTGGGGATGGTTAACCTCTGGAACAGACCAGCCGACAGGGTCACACATCCAGAAAGCAAGAAAACATTGCAGTTTTCAGATACAATACGAATATATATTTTATTCAGAGCGTGTCAGCAGGCAGGTCAGATATCCCGGGAAGCATGATAGAGGTATCTATACTTTTCTGACAAACCCCCCTTCACTACAAACTGCCATGAAGTGAAGTGAAAAGTGAAAAATACCAATAAGAAACGTACCTCACTCTTCTCAACCACCAGCCAGGCTACCTGTAACCCTTCCAGGCCCTTGAAAGGAATCTCCCGGGTGAGCATCTCCCAGAGGACCTAACACAATGACATCACAGGACTCATGGTCATTCAACGAGCAGATCCACCCCAGCGACAGCTCGGTCCAGTCAACTGAGATACAAACCAGACTGTTCTATACTGTACATTAGTTGTCATATGATGAGAGCAAACATTTCTGATATGACCCCAGGGGCTATTCACAAAACGCAGTGACCTTCCCTGTATGCTTATATATGGGGATTATGAGCAGTGACATTCCCTATATGGTTATATATGGGGATTATGAGCAGTGAAATTCCCTATATGGTTATATATGGGGATTATGAGCAGTGAAATTCCCTATATGGTTATATATGGGGATTATGAGCAATGACTTAACCTGTATGGTCATGTATGGGGATTATGAGCAGTGAAATTCCCTGCATGGCTATATATGGAAATTTTGAGCAGTGACATTCCCTGTATGGTTATATATGGGGATTATGAGCAGTGACATTCCCTGTATGGTTATAAATGGGGATTATGAGCAGTGACATTCCCTGTATGGTTATATATGGGGATTATGAGCAGTGACATTCCCTGTATGGTTATATATGGGGATTATGAGCAGTGACATTCCCTGTATGGTTATATATGAGGATTATGAGCAGTGATATGATATGAAAATGTACAAAGCCAATCATACACATTCCCAATCAGTTACCTTCCTCCACATGAATGAGGATGAATGCAGTAAATCAGAGTGTCTGTGGTAAATCAGCGCCGGTGTAAGTGACAGTGTGTTGAACCAGTTACACTGGCAGTTTGTGGCACTGCAGGCTGACGCCAAGTGTGCCCCAAATGCCCGGTCACTGCACGCTTCACACCTCTGTCACCTCTGAGACATGTGACAGGCAGATGCACAACACTCACAACACTTTATTCACAAACACACAAACACATACACGACCAACACGTGCACACGCATTTAAATCACGCCAGGCTTTATGAAGCTGGGCCCCATCCAACTAGGGAATGCCAGTTTCCATCTTCATCTGAACGGAGAAATGCGGAAGAACCTGTATGGGTTGGCTGCTAGCACTTCTGCAAAGGTCAGGGATGTCGTTCACAACCGCTTTTAGAGTGGAAGTGATGCAGACATGAAAATGTCATCGGTAAAATGTCTGTTCTATCAAGTGGTAGGTGCTCTTTGGTTGGCAGTTTACACCTGGCCACGCAGTTGCAAAGGTAAAATAAGAGCAATTTCCTTAGCATACTCCAAGATGGTTCAATCTCTAATCTCTCACTCGGATGATTTTGGTATTTACAAATTATACAAAATAAAAGTCCCGATATGAGCTTTTACACATGAACAGCACAAGAAGAATTCATTCTAAATTAGTGTTCACTGGTCACAAAAGAATTACACGGTCTATTAAACATTTTGTAATATTTTGGGGGGAATTTTATCATTTTGATTGGGATATATAGTCTGCTGAAATAGCAGTAGACCAAAATCGAACGGATGCTATAGCCATACATAGAGAATAGGGATAAAACCGTTACCGGTTTCATGATAAACCACAATAAAACTCCTGACAGTGAGTATTACAATTTGAAAATGAAATTATCATTGACATCATGTTCGATTACAGCGGTTTGACCTCACAGTAAACACCCTGCATCAACCATCTTTAAAGTTCCATTAAAATGTATTATGTTCAAGTTAATGCACACAAAAGGTGAACAGTGCTGCTCATTTTATTCGTTGTTTGTTGGAATTTAATATAAAACGTGGTGAAATGACTTCAGCGCGTGTATCAGTACCTTTCGAACATTTCCAGCATATTTACAACACCGCAAATTCCAGTACCAGTTCACCTCTAACACAGAACAAAGACGATCCTGAGGTCAGTGTGTTTCCCAACGGGTGGGTCACTCACCACTCCGTAGGAGTACGTATCACAGGTCTCAGACACAGGCAGGCTCTGGATCACCTCTGGGGCCATCCAGGGGAACGTGCCCACCAGGGACATATGAGTGGTGTGGGCCAGGAACCTGGATGCCCCAAAATCACAGATCTACACAATTGGTGGAAAGGTGGTCGTCAGGGCCCAGGGGCTTTGGGAGGAACCAGGATGCAAAACACAACGCTCCAAAAATATGCAAACAAATATACCTTAAGAACTTTGTCTGCCGTCACGACCACTGCAAAAGAAAACATGTTTTCTTTAAGTTGACATACGCATGGATGTATGGTGCGTAGACTGAAACAGACACATAGCAGAAGGATCATGCGAATAAATCTGAAAACTCACCATTCCTGGACTTCAGGTCCCTGTGAATAACCTTGACCGGGGCCTCTGAGTGTAAGTAGTGCATACCTAATGGAGAATAAAGCACAGGTTTTCCGTGACCTCTGGGGTCATACTAAACATGTATGTGTTTGTTTCCCCGAATCCAGCCCATCGCTGTTGTAACTGTTCACCTCTGTGAATCCCTTTGAAATGTTTTAATGCACCGGTTCAGAATGTGAATGTAGTACAGACCAATAGAGGTAGAATAAAAAAGTTGGAGTAGATATCATCTTCTGCTTGGTAACAAATGAGCTACTTATAATCTATGCTTGAGTCACTAATCAAATATGGAATCTCAGTAGTGTTTTAGTGGATGTTAAATGGCTATGAAAATTAAATCCAAAACAGCATTCATCATGGCCCCATTCAAAGTAATTTAAACAATGAATTGTGTCGGCACCTTTGGCAATCTCCATGGCCCAAGTCATGACCTGTCCGAGGTCCATCTCCTCGCTCAGCGCACTGGACAAGTAGTCATACAGAGACCCTCCACTGGCGTACTCTGTGAGGAAAACACAAGTAGTCATACAGAGACCCTCCACTGGCGTACTCTGTGAGGAAAACACAAGTAGTCATACAGAGACCCTCCACTGGCGTACTCTGTGAGGAAAACACAAGTAGTCATACAGAGACCCTCCACTGGCGTACTCTGTGAGGAAAACACACGTCGTAAGACTTCCAGCTGTTTATTCGTTGCATTGCACTGCAATGTAAAATAACATCTACGTTTACGATCCACTGCAGTATCAAATCTAGCTATGTACTTTAAAAGGTATCTCTTTCCCTAATAGAAACCTACTAAAACATGTGAGGGAGTGTGTCGTCTATTTGTAAATCCGCCATTTATAGATGTTTATAGAGCAGTTAGGAGAGCAGTTGAGGGTTTGTTTTCTGTCCTGTTATTGAGCTGTCATGTCAAATTAGCTCATTTGTCACAGTTCCTTGAGGAAACACTCACACAACATCCTGGTTTTCCCAGTTCCTTCACCTCTCCACATCGCACCACATTAACGGCGTCAACGCCACTCAAACTCACTTTGTTCAAACACTGCTTGGCTCCTGTGCACCGTCACTCACTGTGATTCAAGCTGTTATGGACGCTGGGCTTTTGTGTGTTACAATGGAGTGGAATATTCTGAATAAATACTGTCAGGTAAATTACATTATTAATGTAATAAAAAAAACAAATAAAATGATATACTGTTCAGTATAGATCAGATTATTTCAATAAAATAGTTTCCAAAACCAGTAATGAAAGGCAAGCTGCCAATACAACATGTGGGATGATTTCATATTCCTTATACAAATTACATAAGCACTACCAATAAACACTGTTAATTCGCTTAGACACTTCATTAAGGGGAGACAGAGAGAGACATGACACACTCCAGTCGCTCCATGAACTACAGAGGAGCCAGGCCTGGTGTTTTCTGATACCATACCAGCTATACTAATGGGAGTCTGGAAAACAGAGCAAACAACAGCTACCTCAAGTAAAGGAACCAGGCCTGTACTTCTAACTGACATTATAAATTACCTTGACCATATCATGCCCTGTAATAAATCCTGGAAAGACAGGTTATTGATCATGTAATTCACAGGACAGATTTAATTTGGGTCCTAAACAATGAGTCATGAGCTAAGAAGGCTGTATTGTCGTTTCTGTGACATGTTTCAATTGTGATGGGCTTAACTGATCAGGTCTGGCTCCTGGGAAACAAACACAGAGTTCTGCAAATACAATCCCAGTCAATGGAACTTCAATTGAAGTTCCAACAATTCATTTGGTTGTAATTCACCGGTTAAGAATGAAAATGTAGGAGAGACCAATATGTGTAGCATAAAAAAAGAGTTGGAATATATATATTCTTCGGCTTGGTTACTAATGAGCAACTTAATAATCTACTGCTTGAATAACGAGCCAAGAAATATGTGAATGTTTTGGGGATGTCGATTTTATGTTAAATTAAAACCTGACCAAAACCTACTGTTTCAGGAATGCTAAAATAAAATATTTCAGATTACTCAAGCTGCAAAGAGGAAATTCCTCTTTTGATTTGTACTTTGTACCTTTTTACAAGACTCACAAATTCCATACTTGATACAACCTGACAAACTGCTTTTATCATTTTACTGTCGGATACATAAATCCTTCTCATAGTGTGAAGCATAATTGCCCTTTTAAAATAAAAAAAATATATATATACCACAATATTCTGCATGAAGGTGTTCAACCAAAAAGCCTTTCCCCAATAAAGATTGGCAGTTATTGTATTTCTCGAAGGCCAAAGAGACAGGTTTCTTCCTACAGCTTGCTAGCACAACATCTAGTGCATGAACAGAGAGGGACATTTGTAACAAGGCTGATGAATGTGAAAATGTCTAGGTCAGAATGGTCCGAAAAATCTTCCCTTTATCTTGTGCTAATTAGATGCTGTTTTGATAAATAGAGCTCCTTGACAACCAGCCAACCCCATCTCTGTTTAAAACAGGATGATGGGTGAAATGTTAAGTCTAAGAACTGAGAAAGATTTGAACATTACTGCCTTGTAATGAATTCCGCTACTTCAGAAACATAATAATGCGTAAACATACGAAACCAAGTGGGAACATCAAAAGGTAATTTATTCATCTGAGCAACGATTGATATTACATATTTTATTATCTGCATGGGATCCATATGTCACCTAATTTTGTCTTTTTACAAAAGCCTTATATGACTGTGATACCAGAGACAGAGGAGGCAGAATATGTGAATGTAGTTGGGCAGAACTCGCTTGTAGATAAATGTGACTCCTGTTTATTCACGCTAGCGGATTGGCACATCCACAATGACCTGTTTACTCACACTGGGGATGAACAAAAGGACACAGATTTGAACATGCCCAAAAAAGGAGAAAGATGGAATGGAGTTTACCATGAAAATAGTAGTGTTGCTGTCGGCTCAAAAAAAAACAGAGAATGGAGGATAAGGAAGGAAATATAGGCAAACAATTACTAGTAAAATACCTAGAAGGAGAAAATCCAATGTATGAATCAATATAGTTCAGTACAATTACACTTATTTCATGAATTGCTTTTGACCTGCATCTTTTAAAATTGTATTTTGTGCATTTGTGTTAATACATTGAATGAATACATTCTGCAATGTTGTTGAAAAACTGTACTTGGTCTGTCCCCCTTTTACTCACATCAACACCCGCAACATTCCCCACTCACTGCCTGAGAAGTTTACAGCGAATGTCCTAATCATGGGAGCACTGAGTCTGCCAATGAACGCCATGTGATGTGACGTTCAGAGCCAGCTCGGGGAGGGGTTCAAATACCACAGGGAGAGGACTGCCACGTTAGGGACTCTACAAACATTACAGTCACTATCATTTAAATAAACTAGCCAACATCCAATCTTTCCGAAACATAAAGCCATCTACTGATGCTGTTTATAGAGCCCACCGAAACAAACAGTTCCATGCAAACAATATAACTTTGAAACAAGCTTGGCCATATGGTGATTCTTGGTTTCCATTTACACAACTAATTATAAACATTGTCTCAAGATGCCGAGGAGATAATAGCTGTGGCAACCGACTGCTGGATGACAAACTAGCAGGATTAGTATTTCATTGACGTACCAGTAACAATTCCATAGTTGGGCGCTTCAAGGATCGCCCCATAGAACTGAATGATGTTCCGATGGCTGAGAACACTGAGAATTCGGGCCTGGAGAGGACACACACAGAAAAAGGAACTCACAAACCTAATACACTGTATACGTAGCTGACATAATATCAACTGAGTAGAAATGTGTATTGAGGACAGGGGAATACAATGCATTTGTACAATAAATAGTTGTCGTTTTTTCCCACTAAACATCAGTGCATGATGTTCAGCTATAAAAGTTTAATGGATATCAGCGGGCTTTATTTTGAAAATGCACACGTTGGGCACACCTGAACATCGTTCCACAGGTTAAATATAACACACATGAAAAGATATATCAGCTGTCTTTCTGTTTCAGGACAATAAAGCCATTGCTCACAAGAAAACTCCAGACTCCAGAAAACCATGCCACTTATAATTGGGCCTAATATGATCTCTCGTTTGGCAAGAATGTTTCTTTTAAAGCGTACAGCTTATGTGCCATTCTGCGCACAAAGCCAGGGGAGTATAATGACTGTGAATGATGGATTCCCAAAGTCACCACAACCCACGAAATGGGGGGAGCAATTAAAATGATTACTATACCCACAATTAAAAAGTATATGAAAAGCCTCTGCAATTAGGACTCCCACCTCATTTTCGATCTTGAGCAGCTTTTTCACCGCCACCTCTTTGTCCTGGGAGATCCACCTGGCTCGGTACACACTGCCAAAGCTGCCGCCGCCGCAGTTCTCGTGGAAGTGGATGTCATCGAACTGGATTTGCACGAAGGAGGCGCTGAGGGACGACATCTCATAACGCCACTCGGGCCCCTGAGTCACGGCGCGTCTGAAGGAGCGCTGCGGACGAGGCAGGGAGGAAGGCCACGGGGTCCTTGCTTTGTAAAAGCGCCGTGTGAACAACTGCGGATGCACAATCTGTCTCAGGCTGATTTCTGGTTTGTACTCTCGATCACTCAAAGCGAGAGTCCGGATTGGGTGGCAAACTAGCATGGCAGCAGCTGTAGCCTTGAGCACGCAGTTGGGAGAGGGTGTGGCTGGGAGTGCTGCTAACAGTACCTCAGGGAGGCCACTGTGTCATTGGCTGTGTCTGTCTGAAGTGGCACCGTGATATCCCTGATGTCAGCCAGTGATTTATGGGACATTACACACGTCTGCATGCCTTCCTGCCTCAGACCCACACAGGCAACAGTTCCAGTAAGCACCGAGTGACGGGCCCAGGATCTCCTGTCTTGCTTGTATAATAAGGTCTGTGGCATGACTGGCGGTGCTCACTTTACACAAAATACTCATCGCAGCCCCGGGACATTCTAGAGCGTTCTGTACATGTAAGGACACGGATCGGGGTACACGGGAACCTCCTTAAGTGAATGATTTCAAACTTTGAACATAAACACTATAACACTATTACTACACACATATTCAAAATAAGTCCAAACAAGGTGCAAACATTTAAGGAACTCCAACCTATCAAGGTGACATTTCCAGAAAACAACGCAAAAAATATATATTTTTTCAGTTACTGGAAATTGCAGCTAAGTAATTGTTCAGAAGTTCTCCATTTACTGTTCAGCAATTATTTATTCTAAGAAGATACCGACCCTCCCCTACAAAAACATTGCAGAGGGCAGTTAGAGGACAATATAATTGCAGTATGTAGCAAACACTGTGTCCAAAGTAACAGTAACAACTAAAGCACATTGCAATTATTCTGTATTACTGCATCACAATTGACTACAATTACTTCACTTTTACGGGAGTTTCAAAACTTGGCCTGAAACCATTTTGCTATCCAACCCAGCAGGAAAAGCCTCCTTTGTCACAGAAGGGAGCAAATGCTATTTAAGATATACTTAGACTTACACCAATACTGCTCTGTCATGAGTAGCTCCGACCCTTTCTGTGGCCCCCGTAGATGCCAGGGTTACACAGGGTGTTAGAATGCTTTACTCAAGGGTTACACAGGGTGTTAGAATGCTCTACTCAAGAGTAACACAGGGTGTTAGAATGCTCTACTCCAAGGCGTATTTCTCTGTGTTCTCACTGGAACAACAACCCCTAATGAAATATTATGATTTATTCTCTCAGGACACGTATATTGTATTGCACAAGGGTGCCTTTTAAGCCACCCAAAATCTAAGTTTAGACATATCTAATATATATTTTCATAAAATATATAACAGGTCTGGACTGAGATAAATTGGAACCAGATTTACAATTGTGGAAACATCCTAAACGTATAATCAGAGCAACTGATCATTGACATTTGATCTTATAACAATTTAGTGGCTAACTGTATACGTTAACTATGACACTAAAGGCTTTATCCATTAGTAATGTATTAAATGATAAGATAATAGTCGCTGCTCAGCTGTAAAGAAACGCTATGCTCACTAGGGGCCCAGCAGATTGGCGGTCGAAATGTTCAATAAAACGCCACTCATCCATGCATTTGTGATGAATGATTTCTCACTTGAAAAACAAAACGTAAGTCAGAAAACGTGCTCTCTAAAATGCAGCCAATGACACGCTTTAAGACTGACCTTATCTTCCCGAACCCTCTTAGTAATGTTTTTTCTCTTCAGTTGCTCGTGCATCACAGTAATGCTTTAGTGCCACACACGTCAGCATTTATGGTCTTATTTACTTGTTACTTCTTCTATGTTCTTTTGTGATAATGAATAGATTAAGTTCGTGTTGTATTTTCAGAGCGATCCATTCATGGTTGCATCAGAACCACAAACTGTATTTTTTGTAATCACATTGCAAAAAGAAAATATTGGTTGGAATCATAATATAACGTAGGTCTCACGGTGCAAGCTATGGGAATGCAATAAAAAAAGAACGGTTTCAATATAAAGTAACCAAACAGCTTCTTAGGAACACTAGTGGGGGTCTTCCACACTAACGTTTCTGAGTTGTCTTCGTTGCTATTAGAAACCGGTCAATAAAGCAATTAGAAAATAATTTACAACTCGTTTGGTTTGGAGAGGTGACCTACTGTACGGGAATGGTCAATTTTATCGCGGGTGACGCACCACACCCAAAATATATATTATGTTGTAAGTTGTGTTACGTATTATTGAGTAAGACACTTCCGCGGCTTAGGATCACCACGAGCCTTTACCGTGCACTCTAAATGTTCTATATATAATAACACGCTAAAAGACATGCTGCGTGAACAACACCTGTTAAAAATGAAAGCACTTTAACTCACCAGAGCAAATATTTGCCTAACAATAACACAAATCTTTTTTCAAGTAAAATAATATTTGAAGAAATAGGATTTGTCTGGGTTGTGATATTTTAATCGTGTATATATGATTTTCCGAGTCATAAGTAATTCCCAACTTTCCAAAAACTTTGGATATGATAATATATCATGGCGAGGATTCAATCAGAATTCTGAATCAGCGGAGATATCCGGACATATAAAAAAAGTTAAACAACACTCACAGTTTGACAGATCCAATGGGAAGCTTAACCTCTGCCGGTAAACATGTAACGACTTTAAAGAACACTCTTTCCGGGAACCTAGGGGTGACGTTTGTGATTTCTCCCTCAGGGATTTCCGAAGTTGCCCTACTTCTTTGACCCAGGAGGCCAAACGCATTTAACTTGCACAGAGAAAAATTCCGATAATCTTTGCGTAATCTTTGATGACAACAGCTCCACTCAATGGACAATCTTGGTATATCACTTCAAAAAATACAATTAATCTTAATAATTCCAGCACCAGCAGTCAGAATAATTTGTTGTTTTATCATTAAAAACAAATTATCACAGCATGAAACCCAATTTTAAATGTACATTTCCTTCAAATAAGTTCTTACATAAAACAAAATAGTTATAAAAGTGATTAACAGTCAATAAATTGGACAGAATAGTTAGCATACATCTGTTTTTAATATTACAGAATAAACATAGTAAAAATCACATACTTTCAAAGAGGAATGTGTTCACATATATATATATAGCCCAAGTCTTTGCATGCTGAGGTCAAAATAAATATATGAATACAAAATACAACATGTGTAATAAAAATCCACAAACTAAAATCTGTATAAATATAATCTGATTTACAAAAAAACATACAAAACCACAAGTAAATATCAGGATTAGGAATTGAGGCGGTCAGAGAGATAAATAATAGGCAATATTTTTAGATGAAAAAGTTATCTGGTATACAGTATCCCATAGAAAACTTTCCAACATTCAAATTATGGTTCCAAAAGATAACTGGTTTATGGATTATGTCTTTGTGTATAGTCAGATGACTTCAAAGTATGAAACAGACTATTGTGAATGAGATTAATCTGAAAATAATTCAGGTGAAATTATATTGACTGTTGCCTATTATTTACAAAAACGAGGACAACACAACAAACTGAACAGAAAAAAAAGAAACGATA
Source organism: Novumbra hubbsi (assembly GCA_016801125.1). Lineage (NCBI taxonomy): Eukaryota > Metazoa > Chordata > Actinopteri > Esociformes > Umbridae > Novumbra > Novumbra hubbsi. The sequence continues at coordinate 33,074 of JACXGK010004873.1, forward strand.
CTGACATTTGGAATACAGTTGAAGTTATAGGTCAAAGCTGGTGAACTCTAGCTGTGGTATCGGAAAAGATACTTGGCTATACTGAATGTATAACAATGTGTGTATATTAGCATAGCGTACTTTGAAGCAATCTTATTTTTGGCAGTTGAGCAGCAGCATGTGTGTTTGTCCAGAATCCCAGGCTTCAGGTCCTGCGAGGCTCCAGTCTTTGGGAGAGCTGAGTAAAGGTTCTCTGGTTGTCGATTACAGTCAGCTGGCGCACGTAGCTCCGCACGTCCGGATGGTTCTTACTGGTCTGAGACGGCTCTGCACCTGAGTGGGAATCCCACGTTTACTAAAACAAGGTCCAATTGGTCTTAAGCAACCTTCCCCAGTCAAGTGAAGACGACACAGAAACAACAGTATGTTGACTTACTGAATGGCAGACTTCTGCAGTAACGCACTATTCTCACAGTATTTGCGATCATCCGCTGAAAGGACAACACACGAGTAGCTGTAACCATCATGAACAAAGTCTTCCACTGTGGTATCATCTCAACGTCTAGGTATAGGCCTTACCATCTTCTCAAAGTTGACCAAACTGTCAACAGTAAAGGTCTTGTTGCCATCGTGAGTAAACGTCATGTCTGTAGAGATCAAAGCAATACGTTCAGATACATAGAACTAACATACAGACTGGTCTGGAATTGAAAGAATTAAACAATATAACATGCTAGCGGGTGTTTAACACTCCAAAAAACAGACAACAACTGCAAACTCATTCAGAGAGAGGTAGTGAGGATAACTACCTCTCAGAGGCTAATCAGAAGGTAAGAACATGGGATGGTCATCTAGGCCAGTGTATGGTGCCACCAATTGATAACATATAATAATTCTGCTTGAGGTACCCCTGAAGTACCTCCTCATGTGCATTACAGCACTAAGACTTTAGTCAAATGAGTCATGAATACCCCTGGTGGACAGGCCATGTACCCCCAGAGGTCCCAGTCCCCCTGTTTGGAAAGCGCTGATGCAGACTGTGGGAGCGCCGTGTTGTCTGACCTTTGATCAGCAGCGGCATGAAGGGAATGATGGGCGGGTCCAGCTTGGCCACAGTGAGCCGGTACGCCCGATGGTTCCTGGATGGGTCCTGTGGAAACACTCACACTGATCTGAGATCTGCCATGACCATGTTAAGGGATCACGGTCACAGCTCTGGGTGGTGCTTTTAAATCCATACAGGGCTCCATGACCAGGCAAGAATATTCAGTTTCAAATCAATATTTGAATCAATACAAGCAATATGAAATAATGCTCAAGACTATATGAGGAGGAATAGTATGGTATTTAACTAAAAGGATTGCATGGTACTCACCATCAAGCTTTCAAATTCACTGTAAAACTTCTTGAATTTGCTTGGTAGTTTCTGTCAATGTAGATAACATTTATGGTTAACTAATAGGTCAAATATCTTAGTTCTTCACCAGGTGTTAAACAGACAAACAGGAATACACAGACAGACAGGAAGACAGACAGACAGGAATACATAGACAGACGGGAAGACAGTCAAACAGTCAGACACCCACCTCCCAGGTCTGACTTAGTCTGCTTACGGCTGGGTTGCTCATGCCCATGACGATGGCAAAGAAGGAGTTCAGGTTCTTATACTCCTTACAGCTGTTATAGAGATAGCAGGAGTTCAAGTTATTATATTCCTTACAGCTGTTATAGAGGTAGGAGTTCAAGTTATTATACTCCTTACAGCTGTTATAGAGATAGAAGGAGTTCGAGTTATTATACTTCTTACAGCTGTTATAGAGGTAGGAGTTCAAGTTATTATACTCCTTACAGCTGTTATAGAGATAGAAGGAGTTCGAGTTATTATACTCCTTACAGCTGTTATAGAGATAGAAGGAGTTCGAGTTATTATACTCCTTACAGCTGTTATAGAGATAGAAGGAGTTCGAGTTATTATACGACCTACAACTGTTAAGGAGGCCCATTGGTCAGGATCATATGACAACTTAGAGAGGTTACCACAGAGGATCGGAAAGGAGTCACTTGTTATCCCTTTACTCTATGACTATACGAGACAGGCTGATACTCAAGTTACTAGTCTCGCTCTGATGTAAACGTGTGTATGTATACGTGTGTGTGTTTGTATGCATGTGCGTGTGTGTGTGACAGAGAGACTGTGAGAGGCTCATAAAGAGGGAAAGCCAAGGACACTCACTGGGCCGCAATCTTAATGAACTTCTTGACTAGCTGAACACGTTTGCTGAGCTGAGCACACAGACAGATCTCTGTGATCACCCACAGCTGAATCTCGTTGAACCTCCTGAGAAACAGGTCCATGTTGGCTGTGGTCTTCTGGAAGTTCTGCCTTCCAAACGTGTGGTAGATCAGCTCATGCTGCAGAGGATGAGAAGTTAATAACCTGATTTGACCTGACCGTTTGCAATTTCCAGAAAAGGAGCTGCCCACAAGAAAGCAGCACATGAAAGTTGCACTATAACAACAGAAAAAAAAACAAGGAACCACAGATCCTAATTACCCACCACAAAGATTCAGCGAAAGATAAAGGCCAAAACGATGTGCTTGTCATTATACCACCACGGATATACGAGGCAGCAATGAGTTAAAGGCTGTTCCCCATAGCAGTGACACGTTATAGGGCAGAGGATTCTATCCAGGAGTAATGGGTTAAAGGCTGTTCCCCATAGCAGTAACACCTTATAGGGCAGAGGGTTCTGTCCAGGAGTAATGGGTTAAAGGCTGTTCCCCATAGCAGTAACACCTTATAGGGCAGAGGGTTCTGTCCAGGAGTAATGGGTTAAAGGCTGTTCCCCATAGCAGTAACACCTTATAGGGCAGAGGGTTCTGTCCA
>JACXGK010004874.1:0-19108 GCA_016801125.1 Novumbra hubbsi
CCGAGCCCTGTAATACCAAGCCCTGTAATACCAAGACTTGAGCAAAAATAAGAATTCCATCATCCAACTGGTCCTGTGTTTACAAACACCAACGCACTCAAGCCTCAGAACTTCTAATCAATTGGAATGAATCAAATTACAAAACAGTTAACACAAAACAGCATTACCTATCTGCTATCTTGTCCTGAACTGACAGTACACTATCTGAACATGGTTACTGATCGCATCCTTGCAAAAAACAGAAAGACATAATACAGGCTCAGCGAGCACCTCCTTGCTATTAAAAAAATGGAAGACGCAGGAAAGCCTGGCTCCCTGTAGAGGAGAGGCTTTGCAGCCACTGAACCACACCAGAAAATGAGTCAGAGCTGCATTTCTTGACAAAATGGAAAAATATAATGATTCGACCGAGTAATATAATATATATAACAGAGAGAGACAGAGTTGGTAATAGGGAGAGACAGAGTTGGTAATAGGGAGAGACAGAGTTGGTAACAGGGAGAGACAGAGTTGGTAACAGGGAGAGACAGAGCTGGTAACAGGGAGAGACAGAGCTTGTAACAGGGAGAGACAGAGCTGGTAACAGGGAGAGACAGAGCTGGTAACAGGGAGAGACAGAGCTGGTAACAGGGAGAGACAGAGCTGGTAACAGGGAGAGACAGGGCTGGTAACAGGGAGAGACAGGGCTGGTAACAGGGAGAGACAGAGCTGGTAACAGGGTGAGACAGAGCTGGTAACAGGGTGAGACAGAGCTGGTAACAGGGAGAGACAGAGCTGGTAACAGGGAGAGAGAGTTGGTAACAGGGAGAGAGAGAGTTGGTAACAGGGAGAAAGGGAATTACAGCGAGAGATGTAATAGAGTAACAGAGAGAGGGAGAAGGAGTAACCGATAGAATAGAGAGATTTGGATCAAGGGAACCTTGGATCTCTGTCACTATGGTAACCAGCAGGTAGAGGTAGCTACTGTCGAAAGGTTTTAGAGTAGAACATCTTTAAAAGCAAGACGGTGTCCAACAGAGGGGTCCTGAGTGTTATTTTATTAATGTTAGTCAAAACTAACAGACTGGAGGAGATAGGTGTTTAAAACCGCAGATCGGGCATCTCTCAGTCATTCAGACACTCAGTGGTTCCCTAAGGATGTTTTTTTGGCGGGGTGCTAAGGTTCCCATAGCGACACTCAGACCAGGGCTGCATACACTTAAACATGTAATTGAAATAAACAGCGGAGGACACTTTAGGTTACAATGGAGTTTGACGGGGGGCTTTTCCACTTACATGAATGTTAGGTGAATCGCCACACACACTGACACACACGGACACACACACACGGACACACACACACACGGACACACACACACACGGACACACACACACACGGACACACACACACACGGACACACACACACACGGACACACACGGACACACACACTGACAGATACAAAGCACCACACACTTGCATCAGTTCACTCACGGTGCCGCTGATTGATCAGGAGGAAGGGCAGGCCAATAGGGGAGGGCTGTTTATGTTGTTTGTGTCGTTCTCAATAAATATTGGATTTACAGTAACTACCCCGCACTCCCACCCTCCCCAGCCCCTCACCATTATACTGCTGGCTCCTCGCGTTCTCCTATAAAACACAGCAAATATTAAAACCCACAAGCACTTAAGAGCTGTCCTGGAGATTGGGAGGAGGGCGGAACGGCCTTCTCTTTACACCCCTGCTTCAATCCATCCGGACTCAGTGGAGAGAGAGGGAGGAGATTGAAGGGAGTATATATTGTCTCTGATGGGCTAGTTGATTAAGATGGATCACACAGGGACTGGTGAATTGTCATTGGAGTGACGAGGTGAATGTTAGCGCGTGGCTACGTGCCTCTGCCCACTCTTGTGAAGTTCATGGAGTCCACAGGTTTTGTGTCACAATGTTGTTTCACCGTTTGGTTCATTTTATTGCACTTAACATTTCTCCCTGTTGGAGCGTGTTGCTGTTGCTACAGTACTACATTAACTCTGACCCGTAGGGGACGTAACCCTAGCCCTGACCCGTAGGGGACGTAACTCTAGCCCTGACCCGTTGGGGTCGTAACCCTGACGCGTATGGGACGTAACCCTAACCCTGACACAAAGGGGACGTAACCCTGACCCGTTGGGGTCGTAACCCTGACGCGTAGGGGACGTAACCCTGACTTGAAGTGGACATAACCCTAACCCTGACTAGGGTTTGCTGTGGAAGGGGTTGAGAGGGGGTTAACACATTCTTACTGATAAGGCTCCCAGGTTCAAGCCTTTCGCAGGATGTCAGAGATAACACTCTTGTGGTTGTCAGGCAGGCAGACAGACCGGCAGGCGTACTAAATGCCTCCAGTGTAGAGATAACCCAGTAGCACGGGCTACCTCAGTGCTAAGTGACAGTAGACGTTGATCTCCAGTGCAGCAACAGACTAGGAGCCTGGCTCTCCCCTGGGCTACTCTATTAGTTCCTGCTGCTGGGTACTTTTTATCTCTGGCTCTAGTTAGGCTGTCGGCTATCTGTGTGTACCTCTGACTGCTATTTTGAACTCCAGTGACTTTGGGCTATTTCTGTCAGTTGTAATGAGTGTGTCCAACTGGAGGTACTGTACTGTAACTCTACTGTATACCGGACACACAGCAGTGGCCCGGTCCAACCTCCATCAGAGACCACTGCGGAGCTGAAGCGCTCCAAAGCAGACAGACAAATTATCCTAAAACAATTGACAACAATCTGATTTACATTTCGTTTAGATGTTTGACATTGACGAGTTACCAGGAGCCCCTTGAATCAATCCCTAATGACCGGTGTGTCCGTTGGGGGGGGGGGAACGCTAGAAAAAAGTGAACGAGTTTGCAGAAAGCCCATTGATGGCAATTATTTCTCCCCCCCTGTAAACCCCCCCCCCCCCCCCCCGAAATCAATCGCCACTTTAGCTGGAATGGAGGAAGTGTGAGACTCATTAGCTTGATTGGCCCCAATGCAATGTGGGAATTACGGCGAGGAGTCGGCCGGCTCGTCTGTGCGCTGCTCGTCAAGGCGGCGTTTATCAGTGCCGTGCCCTGTGTTATGCGTTCAACAGAGCAGGTCCTCTACCTTAATTAGGCCTGTGTTCATCAACGTTGGACGGAGTCCTACCTTCATTAGCGCTCGTTTCATTAGAGCCGGGTTCACTGTACACGCGGGGAATGGTGAGCGAGCGTTTACAGGTTGCCGTGGTCCTGCGCTCTATGAGGAACGGCGTCCGTTCTTCCGCGGAGGCGGAATGGGTCCACTTAGGCGTTTCCGCGTCAGGCGGGCTCTTCCCGCTGCCCTCCGCTCCGTCTCCTGCCTCCGAGCCATGAACCATTACGTCCTTTTCTCAGGCTCTGAGTCACCCGGCTTCGCTGCACTCACACGCGGCCTCTCCTGCCGTAGACGCCCGGGCGAGACTCCACGTTAACGGGACAGCATGCTCCTGCGGGGTCACGCCCTGCAGTATCCGCTAGAGTACCACCTTTTAGAGCGCGGGAAGCGGTACGTGTCCCCATCCAGGTTCTAGTAATCAACCCTTTGCTTGGACGCCCCGCTTGTTCCTTAAAGACCCTGCGGCTTATTGGAACAGCCGCATGCCGCCTGGCGTTCAACCTTTTCAAGATGAGACCATGAAACCCTCCCCGAGGTCTCCGTAGTGCCACCTCAGTACTCCTGGCCGCTCCACATCTATGGGAGGGCCGTTCCATAACGGCAGAGCGAAAGCTCGTCTCTGTCCACTAGAGGAACAAACTTCCCCACACACGGTTCCTGCAGGTGTTCTTGAAACGATGTGATGTTCGGGGGTTGCTTGAAGGCCTACACCCTTCAACAGAGACCGTGTTTGGAGACTAGGTTGAACATAGCGCTCCAAAACACTTTGATAATCTGGTGATTTCATGATGCCTTGGAGACATTCATGGTTCGCTGTATCTGAGGCAGCATAGAAACCCTACAGCATTACTGAACCTCCTTTATAATTGATTGGAGGTAGGTTGTTTCTTACTTTGAACACTTTATTTGGTCCTTGGTAAATATTGGACGACCCTATGGCTGAAGCAGACACAAAAAGGAGTGATTTTAATTTTACAGGTCCAAAAAATGAAAAGAACTTGCACAAGCCTAAATCTTAGAGAAACTTCTGTGAACCAAGAAAATTAAAAGAATACGCTGGCTTCAATCAAAAGTGAGAAATGTTTGACAATGCTGTTGGTTTGCTTTACTGAAGGTCAGGGAACTGAAAACCATAAAATACATTATAAGCAACCAATACACAACTCCTTATCAGGAATGAAAAGGAGCCTCTATTGCTAGTGGAATTTTTTTTTCTATTACTTTCATTAATTAAAGCCATACGTTTTGGAAGAAGTTGAAATTAGTTCATGTTTGTTCTCCGGCTTCAAGATGCTCTGGGCTGCTCGAAAGCTCTCCTGACATGGCAGGTGTGTGTGTGTGTGTGTGCGCGTGTGCGGGTGTGTGTGCGCTAATGCCTCTATGTGCGTGTGTGCCCCATAAGTACTTCCTCTCCTACTACTCCGCTAGAATCTTCATTAATTTCTATAAGTTGAATGTCATCACCTAAAGGTTGTGTCAGATTTTTGTACGGGCCTGCAATTAGTAGTACTCAATTAGAGTCAGCTTAATGGACGGAGGGCCACAGTCACATGGGCAAACTAACTGAAAGGCTTTAGAGATTGGATGGCTTTAGCGCATATATACACACAAACACACACACACACACACACAACCATCCCTGCACTCTGTGTCACAAACAGTTTGTCAGAGATAGACACTTAGCTATACACTCCACAGCTCCACAGTATTGATCTGGGCTTACACTGGCATTAGCACTCACTTGGAATGTAAGGCATGTCCTTCTGAATAAACACACACACACACCGTGTAGACCAGGCACACACGCACACGCCTCCAAACCATGTTTATACAAAATAAACAAACACACGGTCAGGGAGTCCCTTACTAAGGCTACTTAATTACCTCAGTATTAACACAATCACTGTGTTTTCAGAGACAATATTTTAATAAGCATTCCCCCGGCCATATTATAGCTATATTACTGTTGGCTTAATATTGATTCAATCTAGTATTTTGACATTCCAGTTTTTTTTTATGGCAACGTTTAAAACAGCCCTGCGCCACCTTCCAATAAAACTCCTCTGAAAACATTTCCCGTTGAACAATTCCTTTTTATTGGCATAGAAAAACAAAACCGACCAAACAAACAGTTCTCACCATTTAAATTTATACATACAACTTTATTATTTCTGAAAGCTGAGAGGATTTAAAGAAAAGGTTACTTCTAAGACATAGAGAAGGCTTTTGAGCTTTTCACTCCACACCCCAGAGTTCTCCCAGTTGAGTTTTGGATGGGGGAAGATGCAGTAGGGCTGAAGTGGAGTTTATCATGGTTTATTAAAGCCTCAGATATTCATACTATATGACTCTGTACCAAGGTCTTTCTCATTTTCTCACAATTCGTTTTTTTTATGTTCTCTATACAAGAGGCCACGTTGTTCTCGTTTATGCCACAGATTGAGTGATATGCTTCATAGCCTTGTGTGTGTGTGTGTGTGTGTGTGTGTGTGTGTGTGATTATAGTGCCGACATACACAGTACTGCAGTGTGGGTCATCCCTGATTACTGTGGAACTGCTGCATCCCACTTCTGACCACATTAGCTCATTAGATCTAAATGACTCTGATGTGCACAGAGGTATTAAATAGCTATATAATAGAGGGCTACGTAGTGATCGCTGATTACTGAGTTACTATGGCTATTACAACTTGCTATTCAGAGTTTGAGGGGTGAATGGGTCCATCAGTGTAAACGCGTAAGCTTTTGTCTTCATCTATCCTGATAGCTTCACTTTTTGTTGCAATAATTAGATCATGATAGAGCCATGTATTAAGAGAGTTGGGCCTGGTTTTAGAACTGAAGCGTAGTGATGTATTAAGAGAGTCTCATCTGGTTTTAGAACTGAAGCGTAGTGATGTATTAAGAGAGTTTTGTCTGGTTTTAGAACTGAAGCGTAGTGATGTATTAAGAGAGTTTCATCTGGTTTTAGAACTGAAGCGTAGTGATGTATTAAGAGAGTTTTGTCTTGTTTTAGAACTGAAGCGTAGTGATGTATTAAGAGAGTTTGTTCTGGTTTTAGAACTGAAGCATATTGATGTATTAAGTTTAGTCCAGATTTAAAACGTCTGCTACTTTAGCTCCTTTATTCTCAATTGTTGGTTATATAATAATACAAGAGTGTTGCTGACAATTCTCTATGGGCACAAGCAAAAAAGGGCAAAATATGAACAGACTTCTTGATTAGCATCAAGACATAGCTACACTGTTGTAAGTGTAAAAAAAACTATTGGAAACTATCAAAAATAAACAGCACAACCCAGAAGTATAAATGATCAATGACTGTGGACCATCATATACTGGGTTAATTTGGGTCTTGGATTGTGATTGGCTGAAAGCAGTGCTATATCAGACCAGTGGTCTGAAACAAAACAACCTGTTTACTGTTATTCTGGTAACCGGTTTATAATGGTAATAAGGTACCTCTGGGATTTGTGCTAATTGCCCAGTATTCCACAGCTAAGGGCTGTATCCAGGCACATGTTGCGTCATGCATAAGAAAGAACAGCCCCAGGCGAAGAATACTGGCCAGAGACCACCCCCCCCACGCCTTAGTGCTACAGCAGTTTACTTTGGATTGATATATTCTATTTGATTGCTGTCAATTCTCTGATTGTCTAGTTAACACACCTGCTTTCCATATTGTGATGACATGAATTAAGCAACGTTATCCCTCCTTAACAGCAAGGTGCTTCTGGGAGGGGAAAATGCCTGGCCAGAAATATAATAATTCTATTCCGTAACCTTGTAATGACCATTAATCTCTTTAATGACGGGTACATTTAATTAGTTAATTTTTTACACATTATGCCCCTTTCTGTAATAAAATATCAATAATGGATAGAACCCCTCTTTCTCTGAGTGTCTCCCTCTTCCTCAATTATTCTGCCTCTCTCCTCTTCCTCCCCTCTGCTCCTCACACCCCCCCAGTCTTCCTCATTAGAGTCCCCAGGCGGGCTGGCGACGGGAGGCTCAGCAGTTGGAGTCTCTGTCCCTGTCAGAGCGGTTATCACAACTGTCAGCTCCTTTCAGTTAGAACAAAGTATTCTCCCTCTCTCTCTGCAGCACAAAAGAGACGTAAAAGAAATGAAAGAAAGGAGTAAAAAAACAAAAAGGGGGAGAAAAGTAGAGGTCTACGATGGGAACATGTCTTTTTGTCCGTCAGTCATGATGTGTTGTTGGTAGGTTGTTATGACTACCATCAAACCCTTTCCCTTGTGTCTACACAGTGCACACAGCAGAAGGTGGTAGTCGTATAGCTATCTCTAAACAAAAGTACTTCTCTCAAGTGAATATATTTCCCTATAAATGTTGCCTACACCTAAACATCCAACTCAAACCCTGTCTGTCTGGAATAGAAGAGTACACAAGCTTTAAAAGATACAGAGATCTCAAAACAATGTACATGAGAAGCATTGGAAACATAGGTCAATACCCAGCGAGGCATTGACTCCACTGGCACTTCAGTCACCCGGGTAACATCTACAGTATGGTAGCCCGGTGGGGACAAACACAGCAGCCCAAGCCAGTCAACTAAGTAACATATCAATCAGATTCAGAGCAGAACCGAGGAGGCACAGAGGGTACTTTGGAACCAAAGAGACCAATCAACCGACCGACCACCGACTGGAGCCGTGTCCTTAGAACAGCGTCCGGCCAACGGCGGTTGGGTAGAGTGTGTCCGAGGTGTTCATCACGTATAGGTGTAGTCTATATCCGGGATCATCCCTTGCTCCCGGTAGCCTCTGTTGGTCCCGTAGCCCGCGGCGTGACCCAGCTGGGTGATGATGCCGTTGTGACCCTGGTTGCTCCGGTAAGTGCCGTTGCAGTGCGACGAGGGGAAGATGGTGTGCACGTAGGTGACATCCTCCCCTCCTTTGGGCTGCAATGAATGATTGGTCGCAATCGGCGTCATGGCAAAGCCGGGGCTCCTGATCTCCAGGATCGAGGTGTCCTTCTTGGTGCCTGACTCGACGTAGTCGTCGTAGGGCTTTCCGACCCCGCGCTGACCCCTGACCCCGTAGGAGTCCGTTTCCCCGGAGGCGTAGCTGCCGCGCTGGCCGTACCAGCAGAAAATGCCAAAGATAAGCAAGAGGGAGACGAGAGCCGTGGACCCACCGATAATCCCGGCCAACGGGAGGGTGGAAATCTCCGGCTCGGACTCCCCGGGTCCGTCTCCGCCCTCGGGGCCCCCGCCGTCCCCCGTCTCAATCTGAGCGCAGGCGGGGGTCTCGTCCGTAACATCCTTCTCCCGCTGTTGTCCTCTCTGTGGCCCTCCTCCTCCGGAGTGGGTGTGCACGCGCAGGGGGAGCAGGCAGATGAGGTAGTGGGACCGCGGCGTGAGCGGGTTCACCAAGTACTGTTGCCGGTCCCCCGGGACCAACGTCTCCGTGATGGAGCCCAGAGCAGCGCTGCTGCCCAGCCTCAGCCAGGACAGCCGGAAGGACGGAGCCGGCCTCGGGCAGAGCCATGTCACTAGCGCGCTGTCGGCGGACAGCGGTTTCACTGTGATCTGGAGGTCGTGGCTCGAGGAGTGCCCCCCGCCCTCGCCCCCTCCCGGCGGTAATGGCATCACCAGGCCCGGCCGCACAGCTCTGAGGGTGAACAGAGTGCCCTGGGTGGGAGGCAAGGCACTGGTCACGCTGGAGGCAACATCCACACTTCCTCTGCCACCCACTGTGTTGGCCCCCACGCCGCCCAGGGGCGACTCACATTGGTCCATGAGCCCGGAGAGGTCCCTGAGGGCCTGGCCCCGCACCTCCTCCGGCGTGTGGCAGGTCAGGCCCCGTACGGTCACCCCGGCCCCGCGACCATACAGCCAGGCGTGGAGCCAGCGCAGGTTGCAGCCACAGTACCAGGGGTTCCCCCGGAGGAGCAGCAACTCCAGGCCGTCCAGATCCCTCAGCAGCCCCCGCGGAAGGGTGGTCAGGTTGTTCCCTGAGGAGATGGAAGAGAGGTGAGGGCGGTTATTCTGGGGGGGGAAAGGAAGTGGGAACCCTGTAAAGTATCTAGCCGTGAAAAAGAAAGGGACTTTTTGGCGGTGATACAAGCTCTGGACCCGGGGTCGGTCACCTGACAGGTCCAGCCTCTGCAGCCTCCTCATCCCATCCAGTGTCCCCCGGGGCACGTGCACCAGCCCGTTGTCCTGCAGGTGGAGCCTCAGCAGGTGTGCGTTGGGCAGGTTGACGGGCGGGGTCTGCAGGGCGTTGCGGACGAGCGACAACTCTGTGAGGTTGGCCAGGCGGGAGAAGGTGTCGTCGGCGATCCGTGTGTTGGCCAGGAGGTTCCCGTCGAGGACGAGGCGCCGCAGTGAGGCTAGTCCCCGGAAGGCATGGGTGGGGATGGTGTTGATCCGGTTGTCGTCCAGGCGGAGTTCCTCCAAGGACGCCGGGAGGCCGGCAGGGATGCTGGACAGGTGGTTCCGGGAGAGGAAGAGCAGGCGTAGCCGAGGCGTGCCGGAGAAGGCCCGCTCCTGGATGCTCACCGTGGAGATCGAGTTGTCGTCCAGGTGTAGCTTTTCTAGCAACGGCAGCCGGGCCAGTGCCGTGCGCGGCAACGTCCGAATGTTGTTGTCCTGCAGGTGTAGTTCCCGTAGCGACGGCGGCAGGTGCACAGGGAACTCGTCTAGTTGATTAGCGTACAGGTAGACCACACGGATACTACCGCTGCGCTCCAATGAGGGCGGCAGGCCGGAGTTGGCCAACCGGTTGCTCTGAAGGTAGAGGACGGTAGCCGTTAACGGCAGCGGAGGGATCAGACTCAGGCCCCGGTCGTTGCAGTAGATGAAGCCCTCGTCACAGCGGCAGACCGACGGGCACAGGACGTCCTCTTCGCCCTCCTCCAAGGCAACTGCTGCCGCCGCCAACTCCAGCATCTCAGCCAATAGAGTCAAGCACAGGAGAATCAGGAAGAGCCAATCGCGGAGCTCCGCCAGACTCTCTGCGGCCATGGCGCCGTCGTCTGTGGGAGATGGAGAGACTGAGAATGGGCGGAGAGTTAATTTGTTTCTTTCGAGAGTCCTTGTACCTGAATTGTAGCTTTTTTTTAAGAGGGGTTCTGAATGAAGAACTTGTGAATTGAACTTAGGGATAACCGTCGCTGTGCATCAACTGAGTGGAGCTGTATGGGTCGCCCTTACCAATTCTGTTCACATAAAATAAATCAACAAATGTATTTAGTACACGACTTAAAGTTTAATTTAAAGTGGTTGAAGCATAATGTAACTGCAGGGATTTGGAACAAATATTTCCTGGTGTGTGTGTGTCTGTGTGAGTGTCTGTGTGAGTGTCTGTGTGAGTGTCTGTGTGAGTGTCTGTGTGAGTGTCTGTGTGAGTGTCTGTGTGTGTGTCTGTGTGTCTCTGTGTGTGTCTGTGTGTGTCTGTGTGTGTGTTGTGTGGTGTGTGTGGTACAGTGAGGAGCTTCTGCATTCCTAGGAAATATTTAGTTAGTACTTTACATATCCTTTATATGATAATTTTTTTGTATTTGTATTTCTTACATTATGAATTCATCCGTTTACATTTCTCTGCTTGTCTTTCATTGCTGAGTCCTTAACAGCAACATTAATTTACAATTATAATTAAGAGAAATGGAGGTCAGTTGAGTATTCAACATTTGTGTAATCAACACCAAGCTACATGGATCCAAACTATAAATGCAACATGCATTCAATGGTGTATGGTAATATGCACTACCAGAAATGATATTCTGTGGATGTCTGAGGGACTTGCATGTGTTGTAAGACTTTTAAGATGTTTGGGACCCCTGAGATCTTTGACATCATTTGACAATACATTTAACAAACAAATACTCTGCAGGCAGGTTTTTCCTTTTGTTCAAGTGTGTGTGTGTGTGTGTGTGTGTGTTTGTGTGTGTTTCACTCTCAGAAGAACATGCAAACCTTCCCCTCGGCTTTAGTCAAAATCCATGCAAAGCCAACAAGAGTTGGAAACAGTAGGAGGGGAAGAGAGATTGATGGAGAAATGAGAGATGAACCGACCAAGACAAGCAGATGAGGCAGGGGGTTGTGCTTGAATGTGGGAAAAAAAAGAGTAAATAAACAGAATCTTTTTTTTTTAAGGAGTATCATTGATATTGCTGCGGTGTATGAATGTACTAATTTCTACATACGGACTGGGTGATAATAATGATCGATATAGTGGAATTCTATCCTAATAATTTGCTTGTGTGAATGTGTTTTTATGTGTACAGTATTTTTAGCACGAAACAGCCGTTCCTAAGAACTGCCACCGCCAGCATTCCCCCAACAGGGACAGGCAGATGAATAGGGATAGAGGAACAACCGAAAGCAAGTCAAGGTGGAGGACAGAAAAAAATATTGGAGACTCTCCACTATGAATATCAAATAGCGCGTGGCTCTATAGTCTGTGAACACTTGTGCCAGACTCTCTCTTACATATTTCCTGTCAATTATTTTATTTCTTTTACCATCTCCCTGAGCTCTCTACTTTGGATCCTCTTTCTCTCCACCCTTCGTATAGTCATCCTCAATCTTCGATTTGTTGACTGCCCATGTTGTTATTTCTTCTGTACCTCTCCCCCCCCCGTCTCTGTATCTCCCTCTCTCTCTGTTGATAATCTCTTCAATCTGTTCAGCTCCTCATCTTTTTATCAGCTGACTACTCCATTTCTCCACACTGAGATTTGATCAATTAGACGGCTGCTCTCTCCTTCCCCGATCCCCATCTCCTCCCACGATCCCTCTCTTCTCTCGTGAGATTGTTTTCCTTTCTGTCATTTCATTTTCATTTCATCCTTTTTTTTTTTCTTCCTTTACCGTCACCTCACTTTGTTTCCTCTGAGGCGTTTTTTTTAAGCATTACTTTTTCCAAAAATATGGGAAGAGATTTATTTCCCGAGTTTATTATATATTTTCTTTTATATATTCATAAAATTACTTACACTTTATTTGTTTTTCAATATTGCAAAACCATTGGGATTATATATTTTTTTTCCTCACAACAACTCCGAAACAGGAATGGGAGGGTTGACCTTTCCAAAAATATTTGCTAAAGCAGGACCAGATGACCTTGTTCAACCGATCCACTCGGGAACATCTTGGGCCAATTTGCATCTCCCTCTATGGGATGCCCTGACAGGAAACTCCTGGACACAGAGACACCGTATAGACCATTGCACCAATATGGAGCCCCCAAAATAAAATGTATAGTTTGAACCCTGGATCAAGTCCTTAATTGCACAGCCTTTGGCCAATATGCCTGTCAACAAATGTGCTTATAAGCCAACCTTCCTACGGACCATTTGTTCCATACTTTAGCAGCAACCTCTTCTTATGCGCCCATGTTTGAGGGCTCTTGACCAACTGATATTTTCAACTATTGTCAAAGGTTTTGGATATGATTCAGATCTGGACTCTCCACTGGCTTTTAGAACAGAGTTGCTTTTTAACCATTCCTGTGTTAAAACTGTGTTTGTGTTGTCATTGCCTTCCCGGATGACTAACAACCTTCAGAGGTCACCTAGTTTTTGGACGCTGGGTTTAACAGTGCACTCAAAACAACTAATTTCACAGCTTATTTCACGATGCCTGGGGCATATTTAAGGTGCCTAGTATCAGAGACAGGCAAGCAACCCAACCGCAATAACAAATCTCTTCCATTATTGGAGGCTGTGTTTGTTGTTCATGCAATCATCAGCAAACACTTCGCCAAAGTGCTCCAATTATGTTTATTTAAATAAAAATAAAAGTTCAGGCAGGCTTTCTCATGTCTTCTTATGCAGTGGGTTCTTTCTTTGTTTAACAATGCCTGAATGAAGTGTTCAAAGAAAGAACCACACTGTTTTAAATAAATTATGGAGGGTTTAAAAATGTGTTGTTGCTTTGCTGCTACTGGTATCAGATCCCTAGAATGTCTGCAAGACATGATATTAGCAGATTATTGAGGTGTTTTGTAATGCAACGTTCTACCCAGTGTCCAAAAATGATCTTCTAGCATGACAACTACTGCAGACACACGTTAAAAGCATCCTGGCACAGTTCAATAAGAAAAGTGGGACTGTTCTGCAATTGACAGTGAAGAGTGCAGTTATGAATTACTTCCTAAATTGATGTTGAGGGATGAAAACAGCAGTTGGTGGAAGACACACAACAATCATTAATGTATGGGAGCAGTTACCTGCTAAAGAGTGATCTAAATTGCCAGTGAAAAAGTACAGCAAGCTCATTAAAGGCTATAGAAGCATTTGCTGGCATAGGCTGTAACACAAAGTTCTAACTCCGTGGCTATCATTTTATCTGTCATTTCTCCATTTTCCCAATTTGAAAAAATGACAGGGTGAGACACAATTTTATACATGATACGCTTTTTAAGAACAGTGTGTTTGAAAGAGCTTTGCAATTTGAATGGGCTGTATCACGTCTGTGTTTCCTTTCTGAATTCCATTTTTCTTTTGAAATGAAGGCAAAGAAATGCAACAATGTCTGTACACGTATTGGGCTGCAACTGAATCCACATCAATATTTAGAGCAAAAGAAATGTAGTGAAAAATATGTTGAAGAGGATGATTGAGAAGCTAGTCTTAACTTACTCTCTCAGTGCCAAGTCTCTCTGTGTCTTGTATCTTCTTCTGTCAGTTCCAAAGCTCGGGGCTTTTAGTGTGTGTGTGTGTGTCTGTGTGACGGCAGATTCTGTTTGTGTGTGTTTGATGTCAGTCCCAGTATGTGTCCACTCCAATTGCTGTCAAAGTGAGGGCTTTTCCACTATATAGGTGGTATGCTGAGGACCTTTTGATGCTCTGTGTGTGTGTGTGTGTGTGTGTGTGTGTGTGTGATGTCGGTCCAAGTCCACAATAGTTCAGAGGTTCAGCCTGTCCCCTCTGAGCCACCTTACTTCCTGTGGCATTGGTGAGCGATGAAGATGACGGTACGGGTGACGTTGGCGCCCAGGAATGGGAGGCAGCATCGAAGAGGACGAAGGTGCGGAAAGCTGCATGGCCTAGCCAGCCTAACAGCCTACAGCCTCCAGACCCATCCGGAGTAGCATCTGGCTGCTCAGTCCTTAACCAGGAGAATCAGTCTTCAAGGCCTCTCTGCCAGTCAGGTTATGTTCTCTTCATGTTGATTTCCATAGGCAGAGACGTTAATCCAGTCAGCGTGTGTGTGTGTGTGTCTGCATAAATTGAACCAGCCACGGGGAATGGAGAATGTTTCACAGCTCGCAGGTTAGATATAATGAGTTGAGCAGAGTGGTTGGAGATGTGGGAGGAGGAGGAGACTGAGGAGGAGACTGAGGAGGAGGTGGTGGGATGAGAGGTCACAGAAGTCTGGGCTGGTTGTTATCCTGCACTTTGAGGATTACACCAAATCATCTCTGGGTCTGAAGACCTATTGTGACTCTGCTCCATATCCGTCCAGGCACATTTTCTCTCTCCTGGAATCGTCAGGGATTAGCGTCTAAAGGTGATATTGCTTGATAATTGGTGGCTTGGACCCGCGCAATGTTTTTTTGCGAGCCGTTTGTGTGTGAAGGGTGTGTGTTTCTGATCTCTGTGGGTTTGCCACACTCTGTTCTCCAGCTTATTGATGGTAAATGGGATGTCCTCCCTCCGTCTCAGTGGTACTTGCTGAAGCAGCACAGCCTAGACTAGTCCAAAACAGTGCCCTCCTGTGGGGAGAACAAAAATGATTTTTGGTGACTTGTTAACATTTCAATAGAGACAATAAAACGCAAAGTGTTTGAATTCACACCGGCATGTTCGTGACATACCCCACAGGATTGTGGTCATCAATCGTGGGAAAATCTATCCATTTGCCTGCCCACTCAACAGAAACATGATACAACATTGGTGGTGTAAGCTACCTTGAAAGATGACATCTTTAGCCATCAATATCAACAAAATAATCTAGTGTCTTGAGTATTCTTTGAAATGTCTCCGAAAATGTTGCATAATTTAAACAAGCTAGTACATAGTTCATACACACATTCTCCAGTTAGCTAGTACTCCTTGAGAAACAGTCTCTCTCACTTGCCAGAACTCCTTCAGAAACACAACCTCCCTCCGTTAGCTAGGACTCCTTCTGAAACACAACCTCCCTCCGTTAGCTAGGAATCCTTCAGAAACACAACCTCCCTCCGTTAGCTAGGACTCCTTCAGAAACACAACCTCCCTCACTTCACTAGGACTCCTTCAGAAACACAACCTCCCTCCGTTAGCTAGGACTCCTTCAGAAACACAACCTCCCTCACTTCACTAGGACTCCTTCAGAAACACAACCTCTCTCAGTTAACTAGACGCTCTCAAATGCACAGCATAACAACCACGTTCAGACACATACAGAGACTACTGCTTCTTAGTGCAGAAAAAAAGTACAAGCTTTGAAGCTGGTGTTGCCCCCTTCGGCTGAAAAACTACAGCTTTTTCTTGAACCTATGTCTATGAGTCTCTTAAATTGGCTATGAGATCTTTTTCCCACTCTTCTTTATGGTATTGCCTCGGCTGTGTCATGATCGAGGGCTTTCTTGTATCCACGGACTGCCCCCCCTCCCCCCTAGCATTTTGATAGGATGGAGATATGGGCTTTCATTCTGTCATTCAATAACCCCCAATTTCTACTTTTTGAACCATTCTGTTGTAAACTTTATTGTCTGTTTTAGCTCATTGTCCTGTAGCATCTTTTTGACAGATGGCCTCACATTATCCTCAGGAGTTCTCTGATAAAATATAGATTGATGTACTTTGAATTGCTTGGAAATCACATTGTAACAACTCCCAGACTTGTGGACATTAATAAATTTTTTCTAAGAGCCTCGGGTAGGTTTTTTGATCATGGCATGATACATTACCACCCACCTAAATGGTTACCAGTCAACCATACGAAGTGTCGAATCTTTATAGAAAGCTAGGGATTTACTAACTATTTCCATATACAGGATATTTATAGAGTTATACATACTTATGTAGTGGTATACATTCAGTCATGTGCAAAAGGAATCACAACCCCATTTCCCCAAAAGTTGCACAAAGACAACATATCAAATGTTGAAACTGAGAAACGTTATTGTTACTGAGAAATGTTTTTGTTTGATGCCAGCAACACGTTTTATAAAAGTGGCACAGAGACAGGGGCATGTTTACCATGGTGTTGCATCACCTCTTCTTTTAACAATTCTCTGGAAGCGTTTGGGAACTAAGGAGACCAATTGCTATAGTTTTAAAAGTGAAATATATTTCCATTCTTGCCTGATTGGATTTCAGCTGCTCAACATTTGATATGTTATCTTTGTACAATTTTCAATTAAATGTAGGGATGAATGATTTGCACATCATTGTATTCTGCATTTGTTTTTGTACCAAATTTTTGGGAAACAACATGGAAATTACTTGTCTGTTTATTTTAGTTGTGTAAATTCTGTGTTAAATATTTATTTTGTGTGATTTGTTTAATTATATTACTTTTATCAATTAATATTTTAGAATCACAGATGGTCTGAGGATGGGTCTGTAGATTACATCCCGGCACCTAACAACTTTGGCCAGCATGTGGAGTTCTGTGCGACCGTCCAAGGATATGCCTCCTCAGACAATCACTGTCCTACCGCCAAACCGGTCATACTGGACAATGTGGCAGGCAGCATGAAGTTCACCACACATCTCCAGAATATTTCATGTCTGTCACATGTGCTCAGAGTGAACCTGCACTCATCTGTGAAGAGAACTGGGCGCCAATGGCGGACCTGCCAATTCTAGTGTTCTCTGGGTAATGCCAAGCCCTCGGGCCCTAATGTCGTCTGTTTCTGACCGTTTGGTCACAAACATGCACACCAGTAGGCCGCTGGTGGTCATTCTGTAGGGCTCGGGCAGTGCTCCTCCGGTCCTGCTGCTGGGTTGATGCCCTTCTATGGCCCTGTCTCCTGGTATCTCCTCCATGCTCTTGAGTGTACTGGGTGACACAGCAAACCTTCTTGCGGTGGAACATATGGATGTGCCATCCTGGAAGAGCTGGACTACCTGTGGTCCGAATGGGCTGCAGATTCACAATCCCTTTTGCTTCCTAACTGGACAGATTGATATTGATTTAAGATTTTCATCCAGCTAATTATTAGAATAATGTCTGCTAAATTAGACAGTAGATCTCCAGGAACAGGGTTGGGCAGCCCTGTTATACTGTGATGATTACGTGTTCCCTTCATTTTTTTTTTTGGAACAGTGTAGTTTGATACAAGCAAATGATACATTGCTTGCTGTTTTATTTTTCCACACGGACACTTAAATGTTTGTATGGTTATATTGGTTCTATGCTGAGAAATGGTTAGTAAAAAAATAAATAGTAAGAAATAAATCCTGAAATATCATGTTTCCTTAAGTTTTCAACCCCCACAGGTTAACATTTGTTAGCGCATTTCACTGCAATAACAGCTTTGTTTTCTGTTAAGAATGTGGCAGCTTTGCACACAGTGCTAGAGTGATTTTGGCACGATATTTTTGGCTGATTTTCTCCAGGTTGTTAGGGTTGGTTGTATGAGGCTTGTGGATTGCATTTTTTAATAGTTCTGCAGATTCTCAATTCGATTGAGATCAGAATTTAGTTGGCCACTGTAGGACATTTACGTTTTTGTTCTTGAACCACACAAGTTGCTTTGGTCTTTTGCTTGGTATTATTATACTATTATATTTAGCAGACTGATCAATGTTATTTTCTTCCTTCCGTTTTAACCACATACCAGTCCCTGTTGATGAAAAGCATCCCCACAGCATTATGCTGCCTCCACCATTCTTCCGGCCACCCTCTGATACATGGCCATTACTCCACCAGCCATTAAACCCTCTAGCTCCTTCAAAGTGATTGCTGCCCTCTTCATGGCTTCTTTCACAGGTCCCCTTGTTTAGGCATTTTATTTGTAGTGACTAGTTGTTGTGATGCAGCTTTTGCTTCCTGATTATTGATCCAACTGTGCTTTCTGGGATGTTTAAAAATGTTATTGTTTTGTAACATTTTTCTCATCTATGTATTTGTATTATTATCTCCAACTTCGGTAGTCTTCACAGTCAGATAAAAAACTCAACACTTGGATTTTATCCAGAGAGAAGGGTGACTGTGTTTTTTGTGAGGGCAATTTCGTACATCTTTGTAAACTGGGAGCTTTCACAGTACAGTGGTGAATATAATTTTGCAAGTAACAAAGTTGATTTCAGTGGTTTTTCTTACAAATGTTTTCAATATCAAGTGTTTTTAATATCAGTAATATGAGACAATTGGACAAGGACTTTAAACATTTTGCAATGTGCTGCGTATGGTACACACACACACACACATACAATAGTAGACTGCGTACGAAGAGGGAAGCTTCCTGAAGACTCATTCATTATCATTTAATTTCTTATTGCAAAATACTCAAGTTGAGCTATGCCCAACTTAATCTTCAAAAGACAGACACTCCAGCTAGTGACTACTGCGTTATATGTGGTGACACAACGTGCCTGTGATTAAAGCACAGTTCTTTAGTCCTGGTCTTGGGGCCCCTAGGCTGTCTATGCTGGCTTTTATTCCAACCCAGCGCTAACACAGCTGATTCAACACAGCAAGACTGATTCTACATGTCAAGACCTTGATTTGTTGAATATGTTCTGTTCGTACTAGCCTGAAACAAAAGCCTGCATACACCATGGACCAGAACTGAATAGGGGATTGAGAGGTCTGGAAAAGGAATGGCACTGAGTCTCACATTCGGTGTGTAGTAGTGTCGAGTGCAGGGTTGGGGTGAATTTCAATTTTGTTCCAGTCACTTCAGGAAGTGCAATGAAATTTCTGCTCTTAATCAAATTCTCCTCAATGCTGTACTTTCTAAATTAACTAGAATTTCTAATGCACCAAAACCTGTTAGAGAATGTGTGTTTGTGTGTGTGTGCATGATCTGGTTTAGTCTATTGTGGTGTGGTCAGGTGTAGTGTG
>JACXGK010004874.1:19208-35712 GCA_016801125.1 Novumbra hubbsi
GTGGTCAGGTGTAGTGTGGCGTGGTCAGGTGTAGTGTGGCGTGGTCAGGTGTAGTGTGGCGTGGTCAGGTGTAGTGTGGCGTGGTCAGGTGTAGTGTCTGTCTCTGCTCCTCTTGCCCATGCTGACACAGCGTATATCTACACCAGGCTGATACCACTACTGAAGCTGTGGAATAGAATACAAATATAGAATAGAATGGTTCCTCGGGGCCTCATTGGCTGACAGCTCTATTGTTCTGTCCCCTGCTGAATGTCTGTTCCACTGCACCACCTCAACACCCTGTACAGCTGTCCCATCGTACTCCCGGAGCCATGCTGGGGGTGAGCCGGGCCGTACTCTCTGTGTTTGTTATGGGCCTCAATATTACCAAAACACACCCAGAGCGGCGGTTTTGCAGATGTATGGTACACATGTGTCTGTTGTGGTAATATCTGGGCCTGTTGATGATTCACCAGAGGACACTTCTTCCTACCACCAAAGGAAGCAGAACATTATCGATAGCTTTGCCTAGCGCCTGTGTGTGCAGCGTAATTCATTAAAACCAGTGTGTGTGTGTGTGTGTGTGTGGTTTTGGAGGGTTGGGAGTGGGGTTACTTGTGGCCTCTGGAATGCAAATGATATGCATGTGCTATAGTGGGAAAAAAAATCCAATCACTTGTCTGTGTTTTAAAGTGTTAGTGTGATTCTTTGCTCTTGTAAATCGCTTGCGTGCATGCGTGTATCTATCTGTGTGTATCTGTGTGTATCTGTGTGTATCTGTGTGTATCTGTGTGTATCTGTGTGTATCTGTGTGTATCTGTGTGTATCTGTGTGTATCTGTGTGTATCTGTGTGTATCTGTGTGTATCTGTGTGTATCTGTGTGTATCTGTGTGTTTGTGAGGATTGCAAATTATGTGCTATGGTGGGCAAAAAGATTGAATCGTTTGTCTGTGTTTTGAAGTATGAGTGTGATTCTACACTCTTCTAGTGTTTGTGTGTGTGTGTGTGTGTGTGTGTGTGTGTGTGTGTGGAAACTATTTAACTGTCCAACTCACGTAACCTCCCACCCCACCCCCCATTACCTCCTATTTCTCATTTACTGAGGGAAAGCTGGAAAGAGAGGGTGATAGCGGGATGAGAGAGGGGGGGGGTTGAATGGCAGAGCTGGGGAGGAGGCAGATTTATGAACCCATTGGAATGTAATTTGGAGGCAGAAATTACTGTCAGCCTGAGCAAGGTTTAAACTCACTGAAGCCTGAATCCACATGCACTAACGTGTGTGTGTGTTTGTGTGTGTGTTTACAGGAACATGTGTGTTTTATAGTAGATAGAAGTGTATGGTAAACGTGATGGGGAGGAGAATATCACAGAACACTGTTTGCTATGCAGATTGAACCCTCTCAGTCTGAATGAGTGTCTTTGGTGTACAATGAGGAGCCACTCCACACCTGACTGTCCAAACTACACAACATCTGGCTAGATTATACAGCACTAACACTTGTATTTCAATAAAGTCTCTGACCGGGCTGTACGACAACATACATGCAAAAGCACACACACACACACACACACACAAGCACGCGCAGTCTGACTGACTGCAAAGGCCATCACCCCAGTGAGATCAGCCAAGGGTGTCTGTTCATACAGAGAGGCTATGAGGGAGGGAGGGGGGGGGGGGGGGGGGGGGGGGGGGGGGGGGGGGGGGGGGGGGGGGGGGGGGGGGGGGGGGGGGGGTAGGTGTGAGAAAGACGAAGGATGGATGAAAAGTGAAATGGAAGGGGTAGACCAGGAGAGTGAGGGAATAAGACGGAGTAAAAGCGAGAGAGAGGGATGTGACTGGCTTTTTAAACCAGTGACACACAGCAGCCATTTAGAGAGAGGGAGAGAACGGCTGAGGGAAAAACAGGCAGACACAGAGTGAGGGAGGGAGAGGGGTGAGAGAGGGGGAGAGGGAGACAACGACTGAGGGAAAAACAGGCAGACACAGAGTGAGGGAGGGAGGGGGGGGAGAGAGGGGGAGAGGGAGACAACGACTGAGGGAAAAACAGGCAGACACAGAGTGAGGGAGGGAGGGAAAGGCTGAGGGAAAAACAGGCAGACATAGAGCAAAAGAGGGAGGGAGGGAGGGAAAGAAAGGCTGAGGGAAAAACCGGCAGACGGGGGGGGGGCTGAGGGAAAAACAGGCAGCAGACACAGAGCGAGGGAGGGAGGACTAAACGAGAGAGAGATTGAGAGGGGATACCATACTGTATTTTCTTATTATTATCTTTTCTCCCTCGCTGACCCTCGCCTTCCCTCTTTCCCTGGTTCTTTGTCACACAGACGTTCTCATACACACACTATTCTCATACGTTAACACAGACACACACACACGCAGGGCCTATTTACCTTCCTCATAGGTGAAGCGTGTTGTCAGCTCTAACAGCAGTCCTCTGCTCAGTGATAATGACATCACCAGACGCAGTGTGACAACAAACCTATTTTACTCTCTAAAGCAATTTACACCCCGTAGAGAGACACCCTCGTCCCTCTCCAACTCCGTGGATGACGGCCACGCCGGCTGTGCTGGTCCCTCTTCTCATCCCTCTTCCTCCAAGATCCTTTTCTTTTTTTCATCTTCCTATCAGCCTCTCTCCCTCCCTTCATCTTTTCATTCCAGTCCATAAGTTTACGTCCTCTCATAATACTGATGTATTCTCTCTTACTAACACCATATAGACCCTGGGTCATTGATGCCATATAGACCCTGGGTCATTGATACCATATAGACCCTGGGTCATTGATACCATAGAGACCCTGGATCATTGATACCATAGAGAATCTGGGTCATTGATACCATATATAGTCTGGGTCATTGAAACCATAGAGACTCTGGGTAATTGATCCCAGAGTACATGTAGAAAAAAAAAATATTTGTCAATTGGCAAGTCGTATTTCAGAAAAGTTTTGTAGGATAATTTACTTAAACATTTTCTGGCTTGTTGCTGTCAACATACTTGATTAATTTCTGTGAAATGGTCTGAGAAAAGGACAATTCTGACACTGCTCATGCCATCCACATTACAATTTGACATTTTAAAACCATTAAATTGTTCTCATACTATTGGTAAGAATAGTTTTTTGAGTCATGTCCGCCTGGATGTATAGTAGCCAAAACACGCCCACAATAATAAGGGAATACTTTCATAAACACTTCCAGAAATGCCAGAAACAAGCATCCTCTTCATCATGTTCTAATCCAGATTATTTTCACTCATGTTATGTAAACTTTCATTATATAACAAAGGCAAAATTCATCACTTTCATTACTCATAAAGTAATGAAAGTTAATAGCTGAGTCTTTAGATCAGCCCTCGTAAATTTTGAACAACAGATATCAAGCTGAACTTTCTGCATGTGTCTTCACCAGTAGTTACATTTCAAGAACATTTCCATGATCCCTACATTTCGTATGTGCTTATGTAATGTATGTAACATTTTAATGAAGAGGAAATTGTGTCGTAAAGCCTGCTAAATGGAAAATGTAAGAAGAAATCCCTTAGAAAAAAACAGACAACCTTCCCCCCTAAAGTAGTAATAGTTAGGTAGGCTAAAGAAATAAAAAATACACAACTTAATATAATAATAGTTTGGTAGGCTAAAGAACTAAAAAATACACCTAATGTAATAATTGTTAGGTAGGTTAAAGAAATGAAAATGGCACAACATAACGTAATAATATTTAGGTAGGCTAAAGAAAAGGACACAACATAATGTAATAATAGTTAGGTAGGCTAAAGAAATTAAAATGACACAACATACTGTAATACTAGTTGGTAGGCTAAAGAAATTAAAATGACACAACATAACGTAATAATAGTTAGGTAGGCTAAAGAAATTAAAATGACACAACATAACGTAATAATAGTTAGGTTGGCTAAAGCAATGAAAATTACACAACCTAATGTAATAATAGTTAGGTAGGCTATAGCAAGGAAAATTACACAAACTATTGTAATAATAGTTAGGTAGGCTAAAGAAATTAAAATGACACAACATAATGTAATAATAGTTAGGTAGGCTAAAGAAATCATGATTATGATATTGTGCTTCATCATGTGCTAATAACCGACAATTAAAAGAGACAGGCGTCTACTTGAGACAACGTTAAATGGACATTTTAAGGTGACTCAGTCATAGTAAGTACATTTCACTCAAAGTATTTTCAGCAAAGCGACTAAAACAAAATTGCATTGATTGACTATATGTTCACAAAAGACAAGGCTGTCCTTTCTGCTTTTCCTTAGAGCTTACTGCGCTCTCACTGGTATGACTATATTTCTTACTAGCATTACTCCATCTCTCTCACTAGCATCAATCCATCTCTTTCACTAGCATCATTCCATCTCTTTCACTAGCATCATTCCATCTCTTTCACTAGCATCACTCCATCTCTTTTACTAGCATCACTCCATCTCTTTCACTAGCACTACTCCATCTCTTTCACTAGCATCACTCCATCTCTTTCACTAGCATCACTCCATCTCTTTTACTAGCATCACTCCATCTCTTTTACTAGCATCACTCCATCTCTTTCACTAGCATCACTCCATCTCTTTCACTAGCATCACTCCATCTCTTTCACTAGCATCACTCCATCTCTTTCACTAGCATCACTCCATCTCTTTCACAAGCATCACTCCATCTCTCTCACTAGCATCACTCCATCTCTTTCAATTGCATCACTCCATCTCTTTCACTAGCATCACTCCATCTCTCTCACTAGCATCACTCCATCTCTCTCACTAGCATCACTCCATCTCTTTCACTAGCATCACTCCATCTCTTTCATGGACATAGCTCATGTGAACTTATTAATTATTAGCAGTATTCTTAAACATCACCCTGCACAGCCACAAGAGGTATGGCCACCCCTTTGAGCCTGGTGCCTCTCTAGGTTTCTTCCTACACTCCGGCCCCGTAGGGAGTTTTTCCTAGCCACCGTGCTTCAATCCTGTTGTTGCGTGCTCACTGGGCTTTTAGGCTGGGTGTTTTTGTAAAAGCACTTTGTGACAACTGCTGTTGTAAAAAGGGCTGTATAAATAAATTTGATTGATTGATTGATTTCACTTGCATCACCCCATCTCTTTCACTAGCATCACACCATCTCTCTCAATAGCATAATTCCATCTCTCTCATTAGCATTACTCCATCTCTTAAATGTTAGAGCTGTGAGTGTGACAGCACCTAATCTGACCAGGGAGAGTGTGAGAGCAGTCCAGTCAATGGGCTTTTTCAATAAGAGGGAGAAAGAGAGAGGAAGAGAGAGATACAGGTAGACAGAGGGGCTTAGAGAAAGACAGAGACCGATGTAACCTAGTGATTGAGGCAGACAGAGAGTTGGTATATTGTTGGCCAGGAGGGGTTGAGCCCTGTGTTAGACTGTACATTGAGATGGATGAAAAGAAGGAGAATAGGCCATGGAGGGAATATTTAGAGTAAGGTGGAGAAGGGAGGAGCAGAATTAGGCAAGGGGAAAACGTATTTGGTCTGTCTTTTTGAAAAACCCATGACAAATGTGTAGCCCTTCACCCTAATAGAATATCTTAGATTAACTGCTTACTATATATAAGATTATGTTGTTTGTATCTGACTTCAATACTAGTAAACAAACACTTCCTATATTAAAAGTAATAGAGTCAAAACTTCCCATGTTTTCCTGATTAATATAAAATGATAATGGAATTTTTGTGTAAAATAAATGTCAGTTGGAATGTAACTTCTGAAGTTCTTCGTGATGTTGCTCTGATTGAACAATGGCTAATATTAGTTTTTTGTTAAGATAGCTTTTTATGATGATTTATGGAGAGAGGATGTTTTTTTCTTTCCTCGACCCACCAGCTGAGAACTACTGATCTAGACCATCCTTCAGCTAATCAATCCTGTGTCTGTATATGCATTTGTTTCCTAATGCCCACATGATCCGTCTGGGCTTTCCAATGGCCGAAGCTAGCTCATTTAAATAAATAATGTTGGAGTATGTTCTATTACATAAGAACCACTGGATACTGATGTATCTATCATCTCTACTAGCTCTAAATTAAAACATACAAGCTCAGATCCTAACCTGCTTTTATGCTAAAAGTCCCCAAATTGGAGTGATTACATTTATTTGTTAGCCCCATTGTATTGGATTTCCCTCCAAATCAACGTACAACTCCTGGTCATTAGAATGGTTCCAAAGGTAAATGGGCGAGCGGTTTTCTGGTTTCTGGTCGTCAGCCGATGTCACTAGTTGCGCTGCCTTATGTAAGGAAGCATATTGTGTAGCTTCACACGCATGGACACACACACAATAACACACACACACACACGGGCTTGCACTCAAACATACACATCCACTGTTGATCCGTGGTTTTCTTTGTGCCGTTGCCGGTGTCGTGTGTCTGTGTTGTTTTTTCTAATCCCACCCCCTTCTCCACAGGAGGTCTTTTGCCTCATGCCAGACTGTGGTTTAAAATAAGAATTTGGTCTTAATTGACACACCAGTTGAAATTGAATAAAATTGGCAGCATGGGAGATTTACCCAAAGCCCCAAATTACTTTTGTTCATACACATACGCACACAATGTTAACACAACCCGGACACACACACACACAATGTCAACACAACACAGGCTCACAAACAATGTCCTCACAACCCGGCCACACACACACACACACACAGACAGACAGACAAAACACAGTCAATGTGTTTTGCATAAATCGTTTGGGTATTCAGAGGTTGAGGCTCCTTTTAAAGTGAGTAAGGAATAATTATCCCGGCCAGCTTGTCAGTGCTTGTGCTCACCTCCATCTTGCTCTCAACACGTAGCAAGCATCATGATCGTCTGCTCCGTGAGTGTTGCCTGTTAAATTTGATGCAGTGTTTTTGAAGCTCATTATTTACATTCTCCTAACCACCATTCTCCACAAACACCCCCCACACCCACCCTACCTCCCAACAGCCAAGTCAAGTGACACCTCGGTGCTCTCACACACACACACACACACACACACACACACACACACCCCCAGAGTTCCACATATTGAACCTACACCCACACACTTGACAAAAGGGACACATATAAAGCTTCAGACGGAGGCACTAACGTTTAGCTGAAATAACTTTTTTTCTCTCTATTTACTGCTCCTGCTAAAGTAGTGGGGAGGAGGTAGTGTGCTACTGTAGTACTGTTCTAAAACATGGCGGGCTAAACTCTCCCTATTAGAGCCAGATTTATTATTATATAATGCAATTACGGCCTTATTTGTTGTGTGTGTGCTTATTTATTATAACGTATGTATTGTAAAGTCAGAATGCCTTGTAGATGTTCTGGGTCTCTTTTTTATTTAAAACGTAATCACTTTGTGATTTTTTTGTTTTAAAAGAAATCCTCCTTAACAAATATTTTGTTAAGTTAGAAGTTCACAAAATTAAACAATAATAAATGATGAACTAATAAAATTAAGATTATAATTATATGGTTTATGTATGGTTGTAGAGGATTCAAAATGTTCTGTTTATTCTACTGATTTTGGCAATTCCTTTGCCGGTATTTAGGGAAACCAGGGAATTCTAAGAAAATTATAGGGTTCTGCATACCTATATTCACGAATGGTAAAGAAAATTTAAAGAAAATAATTAAATAAGGCTATTCATTTGCCTGCAATAGAGCATTAGAATATTATTTTCTTTCTATTCCATGGGCATTTTTTTAACTATTCTTTCCTAATCATCTTGTGTTTTCAAGACGGCAAACCCTGGACACTTTCTCCTTCTCCAACTCTGTCTCCATCGAAGTCTTTCCACCTTCCTCAATACCCGTCTCTCTCCATTACCCCGTCTCCCTCAATCTCTCCTCATCACTTTTAATCTCAACATGGCCCTCTTTGGTCCATTACTATCCTGTGTGTGTGTGTGTGTGTGTGTGTGTGTGTGTGTGTGTGTGTGTGTGTGTGTGTGTGTGTGTGTGTGTGTGTGTGTGTGTGTGTGTGAGAGAGAGATTCCTAATGACAGGTGGTGTCTCAGAAGAGGACAGGCTAAAACAAAAAGAGAGGAAGATGCACAGGGCTAGGATAGGAAGGGAAGAACACTATGCTGAAATAATTTGTCTACTACAGTTTGGACTGCTTCTCTCTCCCTCTTAAACAACAATTTGGCCTACACACACTAACACAAGCTCCTGTCAAGGGACCTGTAGTCCTTTGTGCTTAGTATGATGCATATTACTTTAAGACACTTACATCGGATACATTGTTTATCCAACCCAATATGAAATAACCGTTTAGCCCTAGGTCCTTATTCCCATTGTTGTACACCTGTTGTATTCAGATTCGGCTTTAATGAAACCATTAAAAATCCATATGCATACTGTTGTAATATAGCCTGTAGCATGGAGCGGTCCTACCTTAACAATCCTTTCTTTATTCTATTTTGCGTTTGCCCGTCGCCGGCCAGCCGTGTCGAGTCGATTGCTTTATATATCTGTCTTTCCTATTCGTCTATAGCAGATGATAACTCCCTCCAAAATGCATTATCGCTGTGGAAACCGTCTTCGCAGAGCAGCATGTTCCGCCTCTGTGTGTGTGTCTCTCGCTCTGTGGGAGTGTGTGTTTGAGGAAAAGAGTCACTAACCTATTATAATAAGCGTTGCGCTCGATTTCCCTAGCTCCCTGCGTCGCTTTGTTTGAGAGCTCCGTGACTGTGCCACTTCATAAAAGTACAATATGTACGGGTGGCTATGGCTATAAACTTAACCTTGAACTTTCGTGTTGACATATGGTGTCAGATCACTCGAAACTCAAATGCACATCTGGCGATATATTGAGTGGCCAGAGTTACGCATAACTACACACTCAATACAGAACACTTAATACAGCATCGATCTAAAGGCTATTGACCGATAAGCTCAAATCGAATTGTTTACTTTAAAATCCGTTTTGCAGGTGTACCTGTGTGCCTTAAGCCCACGCCGTCATCTCCTGCTCCCGTTAATGCTCGTTTGTGCGTGATGGCTGTGTGCGCTGGTATACCTTAAGGAGCGCGAAACGGACGCTGTTAACTATGCCTCTGCGTTCCGGAGATCAGTAGGTCCTTACAGGTCAGTTACACTAGCCTAGCTTAACCAGCACGTCGTTACGTGACAACGAAGTCTATCATGTGCAACAGAACTGCGTTTTATCACTCTGTTTTACCCACATCCATTCAGTTTGCCTTGTACGTTAATTAAACCGATCTTGCGTAAGGAAATTGCTTCAGGAAAAAAAGCGCTTCAGTATTTCCATGACAGTGACAGCGTTAGTTTTTAATTATGGCAGCTAGATCGTTCTCTGAGTGACTACAATAGGCCTCTGTCTGTATAGCAATTATCCGTTTTTCCAAGAATGCTTCAGTAGGATGTATAGAATTCAATCATTGAGGAGAAGAAATGGGAGAGGTTTTTTGTTTGAGAAAGCAGGAATAAGAGGTGGAAAAGGGAGTAGAGGGAACAAACAGGTTGCACATGGACAGGGGGATCATGGGAAAAGACCAATAAGATGGAGGGCCGCAGAGAAAAGAGGAGCAGAATCGTTGTTACAGTTTGAGCACAGGCCACATTAGAATTTGGAAACATTACACAGACGCGTCCTGATAACTGCCGTTGTCTTCCAACGTCTTCATCACAATTCACAATCTGACTAAAGTCCCAGCAGAGTAGTTCCCCAGTATTGTTGTCCCTGAATACGCATCACCAGCAGATAAACAACACACCTCTCAACTCCACACCGGCATAAACACACACACGTATGCAAACCCACACCCCACTAGCAGCAGTTCTATGCATTACCACTCCTTTCACAGCAAGTTTTCCATCCATTCTTTTCTCCTACCCCTTTCAGTGTACCATTTCACCCCCACAGCGTCCATCCTTCCCTTTCAGCCAGCCAAGCCTGGTAAAACGTTGCCTACTTTTTCTTAGCTTGTTGCCATCTCTCTCTTTCTCTCTGTGTCCAGTCATAACCTCATTACTCACCTTTTCAGGAGAAGGTACACTCCATCTTTTTATTTTATGTTCCCAGAATGTAATGCGACTCATTCTCCTCTCCACTCTCCTCTATCTCTCTCTCTCTCTCTTTCCCTCCCTTCCTCTTATTGGTCCTTCCTTTTCTGTCTGTGTGTGTGGCCCTCCCTCTCACCATCCTTCTCTTTCTTACTTTGTGTTGCCAGTGTGTCGTCCCCCTCTAGGAAAATAATCACTACATGCTTCATTTGACTTTAACAGATCTCGAGTTTATGGTCATTTACCACACTATAATTATACCTGTAAGGATATATATTTTCACAATTAGTCACTCAGAAAAATTTGTTATTATACTTTTCTTCTCTGGAATCGATAATCCGTTTTAACAGATGGTAAACCTGGTCAGGAGAGTCAAAAATCAGGATGTTGGTCCTCTGAAATAAATCCCCTGCATGCTGAGTTGATGCTTATGAACACCGTCCACTCCACCAGGTTATCTGGGACTAATGTGCTTGCAGGAGAAGGTTTCTGACCCACAACAGGTACCGTGTGAACAGGCAACCCTAACCCCAATTAGACGTTCCCCCACACCAACTTAGTCTGCGCTGAGACATTTGGCCCCCTGCAGTTTGTGGGACAACTGGACCGGTATGGGGAGACCAGAGAATGAACCCGGGTGGCAATGAGGCGAAGGCATGGTTATGCAGTGCCAAGGACCGCCACTCCACACTGGAGACCTAACCTTTTATGCTACCGTCTTCCTTTAACTGAGGGAAGTGGGAAAGGCTTCACGGACTAAATACTTGTTTTACCTCTTTGTCATACCACGTCCCCCCCTAACTCTCTCTAATTAACTCTGTTTCAGTAACAAACCTTTGGGCTTTGGAGTTGCCATGGTTACCTCAACATCCAATCTTGTCGCTGTGTGTTTCTGCACGCATGTATGTATGTATGTATGTGTGTGTGTGTGTGTGTGTGTTTATGAGAAAGAGCTACACGTGTGTGTCCAAGTGTGTGCTCTGCAAGTCTGTGTGGGTACGTGGTCATGCATGCACATGAGTATTTTTTGGCTGTATGCGCGCTGGGCTCTGCTTTGATGCTTTTGTCTCCCAGAGGGACAGACAGATGCTGCCATTCTGATGCCTCTCGCTCCTGTCTGAGACGATATGAATAGAGGCTCCTAGAGAGAGATTTTGTCCCAAAAAACGGTGGCTTACCTCAATCTCTCTGTATCTCTCCATCTCTATGATCTTTAGTTGGTTCTCAATTCAATCTCTGTAGAGATGGATCCTGGAGAGAAGGGGTCCTTTCTGTCACCAAAATCTCTTTCTAAAAACTGAGGTCTTCCTCAACCTTTCTTTCTGTCTCTCTCGCACACACATTCCCCTAACTATATTTCCATCTACAGTTTTAACTGTGAGTGAAGAAAAAGCAAAGCTATAGGAAAAAGCAAAGGAAGTATCTGTAAAATATTATTTATGTTGACTTACAATCTGTTTTGGGAATTTTTGGTTTCTATATAAAAATCGCGGTGGAGCTGCATTTACGTGCCGAAGTGTTAATAGAATATTGTTTATGTTTTAAGGCAAAATTGGAGTCACTCTGGTTTAGTTTAGTCTTCCCATTAAGAATAAAGTTTAGTATGCTAGATGAAATAAACAGTGACACAGAGTGGTGGGAAAGAGCTTGATGCTCCATTCCAATCAGTACTCGGGGATAATGATTGATGTGTGGCTACCTTTTGACAGATCATAACGCAAATGCAAATAATATAAAACATTTTTCCATAATAATAGTAGTCCACACTGGTTTCCAGTGGTTAGTTCAGTGCCAGATGTTGGCTAGACTGGAGGCGACAAGACCGGTTTGCTCACGGTTGATATTTAACAGTTTTTGGCACAGAACTATTGGTTAAATTGGACATATGTTGGAAACACATTGAACGTCAGGTTTTCTTTCAGTACGTGAAAACAAAACAAACTTCCTGTTCACTCAGTAGGGACACCCCATTGGTGGGAAAAAAAACTCACGGGTAAATCTGTAAACCTAGCTTCTTTCTCTCAATTTTGGTTCCCCGCTATATCGAAGATTACCAAACCTCTTTCCTTGTCTATGAAGCCGTCTACATACAATCGTTCAAAAAGCAGGACATCGCAAACCGGGTTCATCTCTTCTCTGGTAATTTAGCCCTGCCTATTCTGTATCTTCGTGGACGTCTCCTGTAGGTGTCTAGAAGAGTTACACCGCGAACCGGTGGTCTGTGTTGCCATGGCCATGCTGGTGTGGTGCTGTGGTCTCTTATCGACCAGGCCTGTCATGTTAAAAGTTACTTAGTAATGGAGGGTCCCTGAGTCCTGGCGGCAGGGAGGGAATCGAAAATAACTGCATTTTATTCCGGCTGGCCTGGAAATCAATAGAGTGATGAAGGCTTGTCATGGCGCTGGCGACATCTCTGAGGTCATGGGTCATGTGTCGAAGCAATGGATCAGCGGACCAATCCCAGCCCTGTATATGCGTGGCTGGACCCGGTTCATTTCTGGGACCTTGAAGGTCTATTCTCAATTAATCTGAATAATATATACAGTTCTGCCAGCCAGAAGGTATATTTGCATTATAAAGAATGTTTTCTCATTATGTTTCTCGTCTGTGTGTTTTATCTTTCAGCCAACAAGACCCTGCAGGGGGGGGGAGGAGGTGAGTCATTCAGTCGTTTTCTACAAAATGGGAGAAATAAAAAATGCTACATTTCGGGGGGGTTCTTAAAATTGAAAATAAGTCATTCTTGAAAAGGGTTCAGAACCCCATACAGTAAGTGCATTCATTGTAACATAACGAAACCCAGTAGCTGTAAGGATGTCTTACTCGTTGGAGTGCCTTTCAGTAAAGTTAGTGCTACTGAACTGAGCAGGATCTGCCCTTACATAGCTGTGGGGCTGCCGCAAGACCCGAGGTGGTAGAATGACATGCTTGGGTAGGGATGTATGATCTGTGGTCTAATGGTGAGGATGTATGATCTGTGGTCTAATGGTGAGGATGTATGATCTGTGGTCTAATGGTAAGGATGTATGATCTGTGGTCTAATGGGAGGGATGTATGATCTGTGGTCTAATGGTAAGGATGTATGATCTGTGGTCTAATGGGAGGGATGTATGATCTGTGGTCTAATGGTAGGGATGTATGATCTGTGGTCTAATGGTGAGGATGTATGATCTGTGGTCTAATGGTAAGGATGTATGATCTGTGGTCTAATGGTAGGGATGTATGATCTGTGGTCTAATGGTAGGGATGTATGATCTGTGGTCTAATGGTGACGATGTAGGATCTGTGGTCTAATGGTGAGGATGTAAGATCTGTGGTCTAATGGTAGGGATGTATGATCTGTGGTCTAATGGTGAGGATGTATGATCTGTGGTCTAATGGTGAGGATGTATGATCTGTGGTCTAATGGTAGGGATGTATGATCTGTGGTCTAATGGTGAGGATGTATGATCTGTGGTCTAATGGTAGGGATGTATGATCTGTGGTCTAATGGTAGGGATGTATGATCTGTGGTCTAATGGTAAAGATGTATGATGTGTGGTCTAATGGTGAGGATGTATGATCTGTGGTCTAATGGTGAGGATGAGCCGTTCCCCTTGCTGCTCTTTAGCCAACAGTAGTGGATTTAGTCTTGGGTCATGCCATGTGTCTAGGGTCAAGCCATGTGTCTAGGGTCATGCCATGTGACTAAGGTCATGCCATGTGTCTAGGGTCATGCCATGTGTCTAGGGTCATGCCATGTGACTAGGGTCATGCCATGTGTCTAGGGTTATGCAACGTGTCTAGGGTCATGCCACGTGACTAGGGTCATGCCACGTGACTAGGGTCATGCCACGTGACTAGGGTCATGCCACGTGACTAGGGTCATGCCACGTGACTAGGGTCATGCCATGTGTTTTTGCATTCTAGTAGTTGTAAACCTTGGTTTTCTCCACCGTGATGGAAAGGAGATTAAGCTGACAGGCCGTTGCCCAGTGGAAGTTATTATTGTTGATCTTGAGGTTTTAGGTCTGACATTTAAGTTAAGATGTCGGCCAGACACACAGAAATAATATTCCTGCTCATTACATGTTTCCACCTGCGTGTCAGAAAGGGGAAAGGAGATAAGTAGATCACAAGATAGGGTTGCAGAATTGTTCTGAGAGATAACGAAGGTGTTTGTCAGAGACCATATGCTCAGGTATTTTCTAAGAAAGAATGGATGTTAGGCTGTAGTTTTTTTCCTGGTGCTACCGAAAACCAAAAGTGGAAGTCTGCAGCTAAATAAGACGATAAGAGAGGAGGAAAGTAGAGGAGGGAGTGAGAGTATGATGGGTCATCCAGGAGTGTAGATTCCTCCAGTTTTGTTCAGCTACTTGCAGCCATAAGCTGGCAGTGAGGGGAGGGGGAGTCAGCCTGTAAAAAAGGGGACAGTCACAGTCATTGGATGCGGAGAGGGAGGAGGGAAGGTTTAAATCAGTAGACAGGAGGGGGAAGGATTTAGCAGATGGGAGAGATTATAGGATTGCAGAGGAAAGAGTAGTTGGGGTGAGGGAATAACTATTGTGATGGTGCGTGACATCTGGGTAGCGGTTCAGTGGAGACAGTACAGTGGGTTGGAGGAAAGCGGAAAGGACCAAGTGATGTCATTTGATACCTGGAGGGGTTTTGCTGGGAGTTTAGTCCACAAACGGTATTTACACTGAATAGAAATATAAGTGCAACAATGCAAACTTATTTTCCTGAATTACAAAGTTACCGTCCAGTAACATTGCCACCGGGATCTATCTGAGGAGACCACACTTCTCCAGCCTGCCAGTGGCCATTGAGGTGGGCATTAAACCCACATGCAGTAAGCCTTGATGCCAACCTGCAGGCAGTTTGGCAAGTTCTCTAAAATGCCCTTTGAGGCAGTTTTGATAGAGAAGTAGAAATGAAATTCTTTGGCACTTGCTCTGTTGGACACTCAGCGTGCCCAATTCTGTTTTTGTTTTCCACTTCACCCCCTTTTCCCACCTAATCACACTGTACGACCTTGTGCCACCGCCACAACAGTCCCTGTGGAGTCGGGAGAGTCCAGATCGCCGCAGGCTTCCTCATAGACCTGTCCGAACAGCCGGTCTACTTCTTTAATACCCCCTCCCTTAACCAGGAAGTCAATGTGAGCCGACACACCGCTCACGTTGTTTTATTGGGTTGTGAGAAAACGGCGTATTTAGACAATTGATCTTTATGGTCTCCAGCTCAAGGTGTGCCTGTGTAATGATAATGTTCTCAAATCTGCTTCTTAATAAGCCACAACTGTCAGTTGGATGAATTATCTTGGCAAAGGAGAAATGTTAACTAACAGAAATACTTACGCATTTCTAAGGGAAACTAGCTTTTTTGTACATTTGGAAAAGGTCTGACCTCGTTTCTGCTTAAGAAACATGGAACCAACATTACATGTTAGGCGTATATAATCTTTCAGTGTTGTAAAGACAATCTTCAGCACATTGCCTTGTGAGTGGGCAGAGACCGGGATTGGCTGAGGTCAAAAAAGGAAATGAGTGGAAAGAAAGAGGTGGCAATAAATTAGTCAGAGGCATACATTGGGAGGTTGAAGTCTCCCAGTAATATGATCGGTGAGCCATCGTCAGGAAATCAGCTTATCACGATGTCACGCTCAAGCCATAGATGACAACAGTGTTCAGATGGACCAATGGCATTGACCGTATGGATTTCAAAGAAAGGCACAGACTGTTGCGTGAGAGGGATAAAAGAATACTTAGGTTTTGGAGAAAGGAGGATTGCTGTGCCACCACAACCAAGACCAGACCAGTCTTGGACAACACATGGGTATAAGAGACCAGCTAGATCGGAAATGTTTTCCGTGGTAATCCGTGTTTCTATCAGAGCCTAAAAGTAAAGGACGTGAAGTGCAGGATAGGCAGACAGGAAGTCCTGTTGGCAGCAGATTCATTTCCAAATGCTGCCTGAGGCAGGTCATTAAGGAAACAAGGAGACCATATTAATACCGTCAAATGGTTCTACCATGTCCCTAACGCCGAGGTCTCTGAGATCTTCAGGGACCTGGGCGCTGGTTGCTTTCCCTCTCCACTCCTGTGACTTGTACTAGGATATAGAAAAAACGTTACATTACAATTAGTTTGTGTTCATTTAAGTCAGGGGTGGGCAAACTACGGCCCGGGGGCCAAATGCGGCCCGCGAGGCTGTCCCATCCGGCCCACGGAATGTGATAAAATTATTTTGGGGGAAATTAAAAAACCAACTCACCAGCCCATTCTTATACATCTGAGTCAGATTTTTTACTATTTACACCTTATATGGGATCTACTGTACATATGTAATGTAAGTTTTAACGTTTGACCATTTCTGGCCTCCAAATCAATTATGATTAACAAAGTACAAAAACAAATGTGGCCCTCCATTTCATTTCAAAATCCTGATGTGGCCCCCGAGCCAAAATATTTGCCCACCCCTG